>CACKRE030000935.1:0-33753 GCA_902602495.3 Ectocarpus sp. CCAP 1310/34
ACTGGAATGTACTGGCTGTTTTAGTACAGCTCTCGATACTGGAATAAAAAGTTTCAGCACTTTTAGTACAGCTTAAAAGTTTCAGTACTTATAGTACAGCTCGCGGTACTGGAATAAACTGCACCCCTAGTACGGCTCTTGATACTGGAATGTACTGGCTGTTTTTAGTACAGCTCTCGATACTGGAATAAAAGTTTCAGTACTTTGAGTACAGCTCCCGATACTGGAATGTACTGTACTGACAACACGGCCCTCAGTACTGTGCTGTACTGGCTGCTTTAGTACGGACTTCAATCTGCAGTTTCGGGTTTGGTCCGTCAGTGTCCTGGTATGGCTTGTATACTAGCACTTCTTGCCCAGGTTTGAACACTGGATGCTGCGGCAGCTTTTTGTTTTTCGCAGCTTGTTTTTCAGCACGTTCCGTCAGGTTTCGACGCGCGAGTTCAAAATCGATCTGCAGATTGTCTCGTGTTTGTTGGGAAAAACTTTCGGTATCGGCGGTTGCCCCGACATGTGGTATCCCAAGAATAAACGTGGTTGGCGACCGAACATCAAGAAAACGGTGTCTCATGCATGGTTGAATTAAACGATGTTTTTTGTTTGGTTGTTTGTTGTCTCCCATCGTTGGACTCTGTCGTTTGCCCCTCTGGCCCCTATCCTCCACTTCTACCAGCTAGATGACCCAACCGGGGTCACATAGGAGGGGGGGTTGGACCCCCTCCTGCGGTTCCTGCCTGAGATATTTTTATCGCGAGAAGGGTACAGCAATCCCTTCCCTCGAGACTTAAGAAGTCGATGAAGTTTACTAACAACGAGCTTCTGCAGCGCGTCGCTTCCAGCGGAGACCAGGATTTATTCAGTGAGAAAAAACTCACTCTGTCTAGACTCGAACCCATTACCTGGCCCTTGGCAGGCTGCGAGGCTACCCACTAGACCACCGGGACGACCGATGTGTTGTACGCTAGTTGTACCATCGGGAAGAGTCCCGCCCAGTTATTTCGCTCCATAGAACTGTGCATCGCAGCATTGCGTTCATTGTGGAGTGCACTCGTTCTGACACTGAATTGCCTTGTGGCCGATACGGTGTCGTCCGGGTTTTCTTGTACCCGAGGATTTCCTGTAACTGGAAAATGATTTTGTTTTCAAATTCGGTGCCTTGATCAGAGTGCAACGTTTCTGGTGGTCCAAAGATGCTTAGACTATTATCCGATCAATTATTACCCGAGCTACCGTTTCAGCAGACTTGTTCGGAATGGGTCTCAAGATTGCGAAGCGTGTGAGATGGTCCATCGTTGACAGGACATACTTACACTTTACACCTTCTGCTGATTCTGATAGGGTTTTGTACTCTACCAGATCGACCGATATTCGTTCAAACGGTCGTTGCACAGGTACATGACCTGTCGGTAACTTCAGACGGCGGTGGGCCGTTTTCCTACGTTGACAAGCTTGGCACTCTTCACACCAAGTTCGGATGTCACGGCTCATAGATTTCCACTAGTATTTTTGACGAACTTTTTCTTACGTTGGTCGGTAAGCGAGGTGTCCTCCCGAAAGGGCATGATCATGGTAAGCATGCATCACCAAACCCGTTAAGGCATGTGGCAACACTAGTTGATCCCGAAATGTACTCCTTTTCCGAAGGTGTCCTGGCAAATACGACTTGAACAAGAGACCCTTTTGTACGGAATAGTACGACATTGTTGTTGCCGTTTTGTGTTGAGGGAGCGGTGCTTTGTTGTTCGTTATGTATTCGATGTACTCGCCATATTCTTCCGCTTGTTTCGCGTGCAGTTTGTTACGATCAACAGATTCAAACACTTCTGTCACACTGGCGAACGAATCACTGACAGTAAACAACTCGCGGTCGCTAGTCACATGTTGTACACTATCAAGCTTGTCTGGCGACAGGTCGTAATATCTGCTGGGCGTGGCAATTGCAACTCCGGGTTTTCCGGTACGTTGTGGCAGATCGAAGCAAGAGTTGGTGTTTCGCGTTCTTGGTCTTATTCAAACACAAACACAAAAAGACGCGATGACGTGTCAGGCACTACATGCAACTTTCCTGGTTTATGTTTTACCGTGAAGTCGAATGATTGCAGCGCTATCGCCCAGCGTGTAAGCATGTTTGACGTGTATTGCATCGTGTAGAGATAACGCAACGCGGCATGATCAGTAACGCACGTAAAATGTCTGCCCCACAGATAAGGGCGCCAATGCTGAATTGCTAGAACGACACCGTAACATTCTTTCATGGTTGCTGAGTAATAATGCAGTTGGCTTTTGTTGAAACGCTGGCCAAAGTATGCTATGATCTTCAGGTCGTCACCATCTTGTTGGGCTAGGAATGCTCTTGTACCAACATTAGAAGCATCGACATGAATTACAAATTCTTTAGAAAAGTCCGGAAAGTTTAACACAGGAGCTGCGGTGAGCAATTTGTTTGCTTCCGCATACGCTTTATTGTGCTCCGGTCCCCAACGTTTTGCCACTGACTTCATTGCCTCTTTTTCCGTGAAGTCAACCAGGGGTGCGGTGATTGTCGCCAAGTTTGGAATGAACTTCCGCACATAGTTGACTGTCCCCAGCACTGATCGCAGCTCTTTGATGTTTGTTGGGGTTGGTATATCTAGTATCGCCTTTATCCGATCCTCACCAAGACGTATTCCATCTGATGAGAAAATGTGTCCCAAGAATTTCACCTCTTGTGGTCCGAATTGTACATTGGATGGTTTCAAGGTGAGCCTTGCTGCTTGCAAAGCTTGGAACGTGTTTTCCGACAGTTTTAGGTGTCCCTCCCATGTCGATGAACAACAGATTAAGTCATCCATGTACACCAGGAGCCCGGATTTGGGACCAAAATGTGCAAACGCCAACGCCATTGTACGTTGTATCTTCGGGAAGTCTTTTGAACACCCATTTCCCATTTCGTGTTGCGAATGCCGTTTTGTCTTGTTCTTCTTCGGCGATTGGTATATGGTGGTACGCGCTTTGTACGTCGCATACAGTAATGATTTTTGCACCTGCTACTGTATCAATGTGGCTAGTCATTTCCGGCATCGGCCATGATGTCCGAATCATTTTTTTTTTTTCGTGGCTCTGTAGTCTACACAGAACCGGGGAGAGCCGTCAGCTTTTGCTACCAAGGTTACAGCTGATCCCCACGGGCTTGGTCGTTGTTCGAAAATTGCCGCTTTTTCCATTTCGGAAACGTATTTGTCGATCACCTCTTGCACGCGTGGGTTTGCGCGGTACGGAGCCCTGTTTACAGGTTTTGTACCTGGTTCGAGGGGAAAATCAGCTTCCGCAATATTACATCTACCTAGTTCGTCAGGCGTTAATGAGAAAACTGAACGGTATTTCGTACACAATTGCAGTACCTCTTCACATTGAGCTGGCGAAAAGGTGGTATTCTTGAAGGCTTTGGAAAGTGCCTTTTGTAGGTCTTGACGGTGTTTGGCCGTCCCTTCTTTACTCGTTTGAACACTGCGCGCTGTCTGCGGCACTGTTTTCACGGGAGAGATGTGCCCTACAAGCGTGTTTTTCTTGAGGGACACTTGTCGATTGGAGGGATTGGCTATTTGGACCACCGCTCCTTTGTTGTTCGCGGACCAGTGACACACAGTACGTGCTATTCTTTTCCTGGGAAATGCTTGTGGAATACCTTTTACCTGCATGTCTTCAGTTGTGACTGTGCGTGGTTCTACTAAAGCCGGTGTTGTTTTTGCCGGAGCCTCAAGTGAATGTTCTTCCACTGCTATTTCATGTTGGGCAGGAACGCAGCATTTCTTGCTGAGATAGACAGGCACTGGTTCTGTATCACCGTCTAAAGCTACTATTGAGCAATTAATTTCATCTGCCGATGCGGTCGCGGGCTGTTTTGTTTTTCGGTGTGTCGCGGGTATTTTACCTCTGAATTATTGAATGACAGCTGTTCTGCTTGCCAATCTAACACAGCACCGAATGCCCCCATGATACTATTGTCTAGCAACATGTTATCGGGTCCCAACGACGGCAACACTAGTGCTTCGGTAGGAATCGTTATTTCTCCTAGTGTTAGTTCAAAATGGGTATATCCTCTAATTTTTAGAGGTGAGCCATCTGCGCTTCGCAGATTTATTGCTCCGGGAGGCACGGGAAATATTTCCGTGTTCTTCAGCGTTTGGTGACGACGCATTAATTGTGCAGATATGCATGGTACGTCACACGCTGTATCGATTGTAATTTCAGCAACCGATTGATTGTTGATTCTGCCAGGAATGCGTACACGTTTTGACGCCGCATTTAACGCAGATGGATTTTCAGGGTATCCAGCTAGCGCTGACATGTGGAATGCAGAAAATACTCATTATTATTTTCGGCAGTCAAACTTCTCGACCTATGCTTCGACTTGAGACCTCCATTACTGTAGCTACGTATAGAGCCTGCGGTGCTCGTTCGACCGCTAAATAGTCTTACTCTATCCGCGCCTGTTGCGGCTTAAACGCTACTGTTGACTAGGGCAACGGTGTCCACCTGCGCTGCTACTGGAGCACTCCTGTCGAGACATGCCTTACGCGACTGTTGACCTATCACGCACGGCTGCCTACCACGTAGTACTACGGCTGCTTTTTTCCGATGCACCTTGTCTGCTTCAAGATTACTTCCTACCAGAGGGTGAACACGCTTTTTCGGTGCTCCTTATCCCTCTTGTCCGACTTGGTACATTTCCACGTGGCTTGGTGTTCGGCCCCCCTCGTTCCGTGTACTGGTATTTCCCCAGCGACTCTTTTCCCTCATCAGCCGAGGAACCTAGCTTCCGTGGACAACCCTACGTGTCCCGCACTATCGTCAACTTGTGCTTTTTCAGGATAGATTCATGGTGGCAGTCCGCACGGCTGTGGGAGAACCTCCCGTTTGTGTGCTTGCACAAATAGGAGTCGCATTCCCGTTGTTGAGTGCGCGGTTTCTTGCTGGTCGATTTCCCATCTTGACCTGCCCGACCGGCGGCGCGGTTCCGCGAGGTCACCGTTTTGGCGCTATTGTCCCGATTTGCCGGGGTTTTCTTGGCTTTCTTGTCGCGCGACCGGTCCTTCGTGTTTTTGGTGATGCTGGAGACGTGGTTGCCGTGTTCGATGGCTTCCTCGAGGGCATTGACCCGCGCTGTCAGCGATTCGTTCTGGTTGCTGAGCTGGTTTCCGGGGAAGATACAGCAAAAGAGGTATCGTTGGACGGAATCAGTGAGTCTTGCAACCGATTAGCTTTGTGTTTTCGAGCTCGTCCTTTGGATTCCATGAATGTTTCGTTGGCATATTTCCGATTCATCTCAGTGCGGATGTGTGGGTGGAGGCTGTTCTCGAACGATGCGATCATGGCTTTGTCGAAGACATGTTCGTGAGGTGTTTTGTTTGCTGGAACTGTGCGTTCAGCTTCTGCCAGCAGACGTGAGTATGCTCTGGACACTCTTAGTGCGAACGCATCAACAGATTCATCGGACTCGGCCTCCAGGGTCATGACATCCCGAGCAAGTAACACGATTCTGTTGTTGGGTGCAAATAGAGCGGTCAGAGCAGTGATCCATTCACGCCATGTGTTTGGCGGCCTGCGTGTTACAGGTTCTCCTCTGGCACGAAGGGTGGCTAGCATGGGTTCAGGCCTCCATTCAATTGCTGAACTGAGTACGAGGTTGAGGCTCTGTGCTGCTGTACCTTGCGTTACGAGATGAAGTTTGATAGCACGATGGTCGATTTCTCGCTGCGATACGTCATCCTGAGATAGAAAGCTGATACACGAACGATAAAGCGCCATCATTTCAGGAATGTCCTCGTCTGCTTTACCTTCAATTTTGATCGAGGCAGGCAGATCCGTAGCTTTGAGCGTGAACGTTTCGTACTAGCGTGCGTCTGGTCTACCGGGTTGTACTGCTGCAGGTCAAGGTTTGGGTTGACCGCGGTGCTTTTCGGTGTGCCACGGTGTTGCATTGCCCCTGTGTTGTTCGGGGTGTTTGCCAACAGCGAGACAGAATCCGTGATCTGCATGTTTCGAGATTGCGGAGTACTACTACTGTTGGTGTCGTTGACAGCGGCATGGCGAGCAGTGAGGTCTTCGTGGGCTAACTCATGACTAAGACGGCGAGGTTTCACCTGGCCGATCACGGGGTCGGGGATGGAGGTTCCCAGCGCTAGCTGGATCACAAAGCCGGGTGGGTCGGTTTTTGTCTTGACCGCATGTTTGAGCGCACCCACAACAAACCGCTCGAGAGCACTGTCCGGGATCAGGCGCCCCCCCCCTAGGACGTTGTCGTCATCCAGCATATCGCCTGCAACGCCGCGTGAGCCCGGCTCGCTGAGTGCGCCCTCCTCGTCGTTGCTGCCGGAGTTGTCGCTGTCGTCGTCGTTGTTGTTGTCGTCGTGGCTTCGGGCGGCTGAATCCTGTTTGGATTCGTCCCCCCCGTTAGAGCTGTCTCCGCTCTTCTTTTTTTTTTCAGAGCCGAGACAATGGTCAGCACCTCTGCTGCTTCTGCCGTTTGTTGATCAGCAGTTGACGGGTCAGTAGCGTTTTCCGCTGCGTGAGCCTTCTGTTTTTTCGTTTGCTTTTTCTTCTGGCCCGCAGTGAGGACCGGGGCGAACCCGTCCTCACTAGCGGCCGCAGGGCCAGGAGAGTTAGTCCCCCCTTCTTCTCTTTCGGGTTGTGGTTTTTCACGCCAGACATCATTTTTTGTACTGGTGTGTACCCGCGAACAGTCTTTCGTCGAACGCCAATGAGAATACCCTTGCTACGGGCGGCCTCAGTAAAAATGCGCGCACATGAAATCGGTAGTGGTGATTCTTTGGTGCCGACGTTCTGCATAGAAAAATGCTTCCACGGGGGGAGCACTGAGCACAGAGGACCATGTTTCGAGGCCGCAGCAAGTTCATCAGCACGAGATGGCTGCTTCGCCAGAACATCAACCAAGGAAATATTGTGCTGAAATTCGTGGGGAGTGAGGAGCAACTTGCGGACATATTGACCAAGCATGTCGAATAGGCTTTTCCCCCGTAGGCGACCGCCGAAAACGCCGAATTCCGAAATACGTCGCCGAAAAAAAAAACTGTCGCCGAAAACCAAAAAGTAGCGCCGTTTTTGGAGGGGGCTCCGCCGAATCATGGCTTGAGGTCTCCGATTCTCGCCGATTAATTTCACGGTGCCCCTGCTTGCGACCCCCCGGAGGAGACAGCACATCCACACGGCTACACACACACACAGGTGGACGGCGGTGCGATGCCGTCGCCTCTTTCCGGTATGAAAGCCTACTCTGGTGGTAGTAGATGGGAAAATGGCAGTGGCGACGAGGATTCGGAGAAGGAGGAGGTGCAATTTGTCGGTCGAACGAGCAGTGCCGCCGCCGGTTCTGGTGCCGACAGCGGCGGCGGCAGCAGCAGCGGCAGCGGCAGTGCCACACCACCGGCTGCCGGTGCCCGGGATCCAACACGGGTCTCTACAGCTGACTCGGCTTCTTCTAGCAGCACCAGTGCCTCTGCACTCCAACGTAGCGCTGGTGGCACCATTTCTGCAGCTGGTTCATCTTCTTCTAGCAGCAGTGCCTCTGCACGCCACTCCCAAGCGAGGGAGGCCAAGACCTTGGAAGTGTTCAAGGCCGCGAAGCTGACGGACTTCGTGTTCATGAAAAGCAAGAAGTACTCCGATGACACCATTCGCAGCCTCAAGGTGCTCCCGTTCGTCAAGAGCATGATGGTCAAGGGGCTTTTGAAGGAGAAGGAAGACTACTACATGGCGGCCAGTGACACAGACATCGAGTACGGCCACATGGCGTTCTGGAAGGACAACAAGAAAAGGCTGCCTACGTGGCACGCCTTGGTGTTGGATGTTCGTGAGCTCTGGCAACAGTGCTTGCCGTGCGGACTTGGGGCTGCTGTTTAACTGGTTGAATTAGCACGCGATAGAGAAGGCACGAAGGGAGAGAGATCGGAAGGAGAGAGTGCCCCGAACTCACGAGAAAAACGGGGGCTCCGCGCTCTCACCAAACTGTCTCGCCACATACCTCTCCAGGTATATCCTATCTGCGTCCTACGTAACGGCTACTTTTGGCTTGTCTACTCCTACGTACGAACACCCTCCCTGGTTCTTTGCACCATCGAAGAACCACTCGTGCGTCGGAACTATGCCAAAATAGCTGAAACACAACGAGGAAAATAAAACCAAGGGGAAACCCGGGCGCCGGATCAAAACCCCTCGAAGTCCAACGCCTCAAACAAAATCAAACGAACCGTCCATGTCATCTATGATTCCAACGGCTGTACTGCAAGATCAAAACAAAAGCGACTTACACCAAACATGCGGATTACGATTTTCTAAGCAACGCTCTACTCTCCAACCACGAGGTACGCTCCTGGCAAAAATCCTTCTTGAATGATGAAACAAGATCCTTGTGCAGCACCAACACTGATTCGTGTATCACACACATGTACGGGCAACGCCCTCCCTGCCTAACTGCATTCCGCATCAAAACTTCATCAGACAGGTACGTTTTCCCTCTTTTCGGATCAGCCAAGCGCGATCCACCACCAAATCAAAACCACAAACATCCTGTTTCTGCTGAAGAACAAATCAAACACAACCGGTTTTCCACGAAACCCATCTTCAGAAACAAAACGTCAAGCCTCCTTCAAACAAGGCCCGCAATCTGCAAACAGTCAAAAACCTCGATCTTCCTTCAACCAAGAATGCATCAACTTGCGATTGAACCTTCATGAACTACGCACCAAATATGGTGGCAAATTCTACCAACGTGCACGTTTTCATCCCCCCCCACTTTGCTACCATCACCGACACACCTGTCACCGATATGAGCCCTCGACACAACAAAAAAAATGGTCAAGAAGCGCAAAGCGTACATCACGATGTATAACGACAACACGTATACGTGAGAATTACCGCTGGATTCGGCAACCAAAAAAAATTACCGTCAAAAGAAACGACAAAAAAAAATAAAAACGAAACAAGATCAAGAACGCTTGAAAAATTCGGATTTCACCGACACCCGTAAACTGGCGTCGAAAAAAGAAAAACACACGGAAAAATTATCAAGCTTGCCCGTCCACTCCACCAGTTCCAATCGTGAAGATGAAGCGCGCCCTCGATCGTCCACAAGTCGATCCTGCCGATCCCGATCTCCATCGTCCCTTCCCGGCTTATGAAATGCGCGCGGCGACTCTCCACGCGACTTTGATGACACCGCCGTATCGCTGTGCCCCACCCCAAATGCCCACCTCCGGCTGATGGTTGCGCGCCACCTCCGCGCGACAAAACATGCTGCCCCCCCCCGCTCCAACGACGAGGCAGAACAGCCACGGCCCGTCCGTCCGTGCTGGGTTGCGCGCCATCTCCGCGCGACTTCAAGTGCTACCCCCCCGGCTCCAAACGGCAAGGCAGGACAGCCACGGCCCCTCCGTCCGTGCTGTGGTTGAAAAATGCCGCCCGCTTCACGCGTGATGCGGCACCCACCCCCCGACGCGCCGTCGCGCGTGTCAACCGTGGTAGGGCGTGCACGGCCACTCTGCCGTGCCTGTGATCAACTTAGAGAAAACACCGCCCGCGTCAAGCGAGTGCGGCGCCCACCCCCCACACGCCGTCGCGCGGTCAATCCATGGTAGGGTGTCTCCGGCTATTCTGCCCAACGGTCACTCTACCGTCCCTGCTTTCCACCGCCTCCTATCCCGCAGATGGAGTGCGCACCGTCAATTGTGCGACTTTCATGGCCCCTCTGTCCATGCTGTGCTTGCGCGCCACCTCCGCGCGACTTCGTCCGCCCCCCCCACCGCAAATCAGCGGCGCTGAGGGCCTACGGCCAACCTGCCGTACCGTATTAGCAACACCACCTGTCCACCCTAGAAACTTTCAGTTATCACTTCCTGCACCTTTGCTTCCTTCTCGTCTTCGGTCAGCTTCTCCCAACTAGGATCCATCTTGCACAGTTCCTCCGCGCGGTCGTACTGCTGTTCGAAACTCACCACCGCGAAGTTGGCATGCTCCACTACCGCCATGCACGCTTCCTCCGTGGGTGTCGCACACTTCTCGCTGTTGTGCCCAAAGCCCGAACACGTGTCGCACTGCTCCAGGAAGTCCTCCTCCTTCGTGGTGCAGTCGGGCTTCCTATGCCCGCGGTGGTTGCACCGGAAACACCTCCGGTGGTCGACCCGGTCGTCCGTCCCCGCCTTCTTCTTGCTGCCACGGCCGTTGCTCTTACTGCCGCGGCCGCCGCCAGCCTGCCGCCCCTTCCCGGTGCCGTCACCCGCAATGTACGCCTGCTCCCCCCCGGATCCTTTTTCTCCTTCCTTCCTCCATTCCTCGGTGAGAAGGTTAAATCGGGTTGAGAGCTGTTGTACAAGGATATCCCTCGTCAGCGGTTGGACCACCGACAAGGTTTGCTTGGTGACTTCGTATTCGGGGTTGGGCAGCGAATCGATAAGTCGGGCGAACACGAACTGGTCGTTTACCGTGGCTCCGCCCCCTTGCCGCATCATGTTGGCCATACCCATGAGCTTGTTCAAACTGGCGACGGGGTTCTCCTTCCGAGGAGTCTGGTACTGCTGGAACTCTCTGAAAAGCTGCTGCTGTGCACCCTGTGTCTCCGGCAGGTATGCCGCATCTAGTTGCCGCGGGGCTTCCCTTGGGTTCGTGCAACGACGGAGGATGGCTTTGTCCGTCTCAGTAGTCAACGCGGCAGAGAGGAAATTCCACGCCAGATACGTCTTGCGGATTGCTGCATACGAAAACCCCTGCTCGAGAAGGGCGGTCTGTGGCTTGTTGATGTCCGGCAGCACCCCGCCGCCGGAGAACACATCGCCTATGTCGAGAATGCCTGCCTGCACGATCAAATCCTGCCTCCACCCCGGGTACTGCTCGGCCCCTTTCTTGAGCTGTGTTGGGTTTACGTGAAACGCGGCGAGTTTCGGAATTCCGCCGCCTCCCGTGAAAAGACCCTCACCAGCGACATCACCGCTGACGAAACACCACCAACGCCACCGCCGGTTGCGGCTGCCTCACCTTGGGAGCCATATCCTCTGCCGTAGCCGCCTACACCCACTGTGCCCGTCGCGGCGGACCCCTGGCTGCTGTTCGGGGCGGCAGCGTCACCGCTGGCCCCTGTCGATGCCCCTACGTCACCGCCGGACTCCTCCTCCTGCTGAACACCTCCAACATCCAACGCTCCCCTCATCAACGATGGAAGCTGGCTCATCACCTGGCTCATCATGGCTTGCATCCTGCCTTCCATCGCTTCGCCTAATCGCTGTTCCATGCCAGTCAACCGAGCGTCCAGTTCAGCGTCGTTGACGCTGGCTGCTGGAACCCCGGCGTCACCCTGATTCAACGCCATGGTCCGCTCTGTCAAAGCAGATCTTCCCGGGAAGAAGCGCTAGCGTGTTCGTGAGCTCTGGCAACAGTACTTGCCGTGCGGACTTGGGGCTGCTGTTTAACTGGTTGAATTAGCACGCGATAGAGAAGGCACGAAGGGAGAGAGAGCGGCAGGAGAGAGTGCCCCGAACTCACGAGAAAAACGGGGGCTCCGCGCTCTCACCAAACTGTCTCGCCACATACCTCTCCAGGTATATCCTATCTGCGTCCTATGTAACGGTTACTTTTGGCTTGTCTACTCCTACGTACGAACTTTGGTGCGGAGTTCCCGATCGCCGCGGCGGTGCTTGAAAACTGGTAACTTACCGCGAGAGCTACCTCCGCGGGGTGAGAGTGTAGCAAGTTGTCATTGATACGTGACGCTCAATGCTATCGACACAGACGGCCGTGGTCAAGTCCCTGTATTCCTATACCCGTGGTGATTATGTACAGTAGTCCCATCGCTTGTTTGGCATGGACCGCGCCGTAACCTAAACCGCCAGAAGGAATTCGACGTAGCGCCACGTAATCTACATCCCCCCCCAAAAAAAACAAACGATACCATGCCTCGCACGTCGCCTGATCCCATGACGACCTGTCCCGGAAATGTCCGAGTGCCCACGAAATCTGGTAGCCCGGGCTGCACGATAGCGTAGCTCTGTCGCTTGCCTACCCTTTTTTTTGTTCTGTCTCGTGTTTTTCATGTTTGTCGGTGTAGTGAGATATCCTAGGCACCATACGAATCATTTTGCGGGGACCTCCAAGATACAGAGGGAAGCAAGCACTGCCGTGAAACCACCATACGGCTGTGGGCTCATGGCGATCAAGAAGGGCAAGACAAACGGCACTTAGCGCTTCATAGTGCCCCATAGCTGGCCATCGGTACCGCACGCCACCGCCGAGAGACACTGGGACCTCTCCGAGGTAGGGCTCGCTGGAGTGCTTCTTGGAGGAACTCTGAGTCCTACTTTTTGGGGATTTTCTAGGCGAGCGGCGCGGCACGAAGCTCCACGGCTGAGCTGTGCCGTCCCGTTCCGCGACCAAAAAATTGCATGCAGGGTGTGTATCGTACCAGTTCTGTACTGGGAAATATCAGCGTATTGTACGACATCAGACGGCTTGACGGGTTTTACTGTTGTATCCCGAAGCACATATCGCACGACTTCGAATGGGGTGTTTTCTAAATAGTAGGCTCAATCGTCTGAGACTGCTACTGTGCAACAGTTTCGTCCCGTCTGGTAGTATTCGGAGGGATGTTTTGTGTTTTTGTAGCAGAGACCCGTTAGGATACCGCGGAGGCTTTGTGGCATGCGGAACGTGTGGTACGGGGAAGTCTCCCTCCGTAAGTCACAGAAAATATTCATCAAGGCAATTCGAAAGAAAACAAAAAATGAAAGTTTGTTGTCGAAAACCCTCGTGCTGGTCCTTGGGTGCTTGGCCTGTGGTCTTACTGTAATCCGTCCACTATGTTTCTTGTACGGAAGTCTGGGGTTCCACATGTCCTCCTTCCATGCCGCGAAAACCCCGCGGCCACAAGAGCAAAAAAACAGCTTCAGACAGGCAATGCCAACGATACTCGTCGCGTTGATTCATCACAATAAATATCTAATCCCCAAATGCGAGGAACTACACCGGCCCAAAGCTCAGGGGGGGCTTCGCCACACGTCTTTGGATGTAACATGTTGTAGCACATCGCCCGGCCTGGTTCATCACCGTCTGCCGCGCGGGCGAGGGAGGCGGGCGGGGGTGGGAGAGACACACGACGGGTCAGGCGCATAAGTAGACAAGATAGATTGTAAAGATTGCCGTCGACCACTTAACAAGAGCCTGGGGCATAAGATCTCCAAGGTGAAAAAATAGATACAACAGAGCTTGACCATGAGAACAGGGGCTTAGTCAAGAGCCCTACAACGAAACCCATGAAGTCGTCGTTGAGGTCAACCCACAGAGGAAATAATGAACGAGCCTGGCGCAAAAAAAAAAAGTGCTTCTTCAGTGCTGGCGCGTAATGTAGGCGACTTAGATACGACAGGTGCCTGGGGCATAGCAACACGCTAGAGAGGGAGAGATGCAGACAGTGAGAAGAGGCAGGGGAAACGAGGGTTGTCTTGAGGAAGGCGGTGTTCGATTCGCTTCGAAGGTGCGAACCTTGCCGTCCTGGCTCGCACGCCGTTCTCCTCCATGAGCCATCCCATGGGGGCTGGAAGGGGGTGCAATGAGCCAACTAACCAGCTAGCCAATTGAGAGCGTTCGTACTTGCTTGCTTGATCAAATGCGCCTGACACACACCTAGCCAACGTTATGCCAACATGACAGACGCACATTGACCTTGTGTGTAGCGTGTTTTGTCACGAGACTCAGTGTGTACCTCCTCGAGCACCTCAAACACCGCTTGATCAAATGCACCTATTTTAGCAAAATCCTATGCCTGCCATGGCAGACACAGTTTGGCGGCATGTAGCGTAGATGGTCACGAGACTCAGCATTTACCTCCTCGAGCACTTCAAACGCGGGAGAAGGCACCGGGTCTGTCATGGTGACGACGATAGCCCCTTCCTTCAAGGCGGCCGCTCGCTGGGCCAGCTTCTTCATCAAGTCGTCCCCGAAGCAAGTGCTATTGGCGAACACCACATCTCCTACACGCAGCATGTGGTTTCGTTCATCGAATACACGCGGCCGAAGCAGTCGCTGTTACATGGTAGCAAACAACGCGGTATCTCCCTGCTATGTGAGCGAGTCGAATGCAACCAGTTTCTCGTGCATGAAACGTCACAAAGGCACGATGGGAAACGGAATGATGCGCCCACACAAGAAAAAAAATGCCACGTGTCACGGAATACAAGGACAAGACGAGGTTTGAGGAGAGAGACGCAGCGCAGGAAGGGTAGGCGAGCTGACACATGAGAGAGCGAGTTTCATAGGCGGAGATTACGTCAAGCCGGAGGTGTTGCGCGTTGGCTGGCCGAGACAACGATATGGCTGAAAGTTAGGGGATTCGAATCCCTCCTCCCAACCATCCCAAGCAAGCCGGCTACTGATGAAAAACGTGAACATACGCGGGTGGTGCGATGCCGCTTCCTAATAGGATCACTCTCAGCTCGGCCGATTCGAAGCAAGAGGCCAATAGCTCGAAAATACAATTAGGACATCCTAGATCGGCAGGCCCTCTACTTTCGTCAGCGGATCATTCTACTTCAGCTTGACTGTAGTCGCCACAGACAAAAGAGGCGGGACCAGGGAGGACGCGACAACCTGCAGAGACGAACTACGTGGGAACCTACTCCTATCATCAGGAGTGAGGTTCATTTAGTGGTTGGGTGGCCGGGCCCTAGCAGCCGCGTTTCACCCTGAGAGATGCTGCTGGTGAAAGAAGTCTCTCCTACTAGTCACACTTTTTCGGGGATTTTTTCATCAAAATTAGCCACCGCAAGAAAAAGCTTGTGAAAGCGCTATCCTCGTCAACACATCAACCAAAGTGATGCAAATGAAGGGAGGAAGTAAGGTGTCTTAACTCACCGTCTGACCAATCTAGCACCGTGAAATCCCCGCAAACAAATTCGATCTCTGCCGCCCCTCCCTTGGTCTCCCCGACAGTGACCTTATGTCTCAAACCGCCTTCCCATCGCTGTAGAACAACGTAGACAAATCGATGAGGACGGGCAGGGATGAAAGGTTGGGATTGTACGCCCAGCCAATTTGCACCGCAGGCGTTTATCTCTACGAAAAAAGTGACAAGGTTGCAGGGGGCGGACAGGTGTGTTAGGGGTGGTGGGAGACACGAAAGGACTCCACTGTTCCGGACGCAGCTCGCCCCTCTGCAACACTTGTTATGTAGGTGAAACGCAGGTGAAATGCAGAGTATCGTTCGAGTAGGGCGTGCAGTGGTCACTGCAACAGTCATCGAAATGCAGATGCAGCGCGAAAGCGTTTTCCCCCAACCGAAAATGAATCAATTCAACTGCACGAGAAGTTCTCGAGGGGGGACACGTTCAGCCGGCACTTGTACGAAACACATGTGTAGAGCAAGCGCCCACGCTCCTCAGCACTCTACTTGCAGTCGCATCGATGTGCATCGATACCGGTGCCGTTCGCCGTCGGACCCTGGATATGTACCTCCAAAGCCTTGAGGCAAATCCCGTGCAGGTCTCGAAGGATCTCCACCCCGATGCACCGATGCCACGGGTGCATCGCTGCCGCCACGAACACCGGCTTCCCCGTGCCGCAGCCGAGGTCATAAAATACTCCGTCTATAGATTAAGAAAATAGAAAGACGCAGCGTAAAGAGAGGAGCGGAGTTGCAGAGCAGAGAAGGGGTATGCTTGGTGGCATACCGTACAGTGGCAACAATCTGCGCATGAGCACGCAATATGAGTACAAAGCTGGAAAGACGCGGGGCGGAACGTCGAGCACAATAAGCCTATGGTTGAACGGATTGTTTCTCGAGCCGCCTTCCAGCAGCACTCGCATGCTACCAGCGATTGCAGCCTGCCGCCCTGGAAGCTCGCATCTCAGGCTCCTCCATATCATACATAGCGCCACTAGTCCTTCGCCCACAGAACGGCAAGAATTCTTTACAGTGTATAACAACGACACAGAACACCAAAATCTTTGCTTTGTGGCCGGTGCTACGGTAATCAGCGCTTCTACAATCGCCCGCGACATCCGCGAAACATAACATCTTTGCCAATGTCAAGAGGGGTGAAGCAGAGGCATACGGTTAAGCACAGGAAGAAGGGACACACAAGAAGCGGGAGGTCCATCGAAGAGAAACGGGGGCATAGTCATCTGACGAAGCCAGCTTTGCGAAGACAACAGAAACGACAGTAGTGCTGAAGTGTGTGGTGGACATGGCCCAGACCTCAAGCAACGTATCATACGCGCACCCACTCGCATGACCTTTCCACAACGCCTTCGCCAAAACTCGGCGTTTGAAGGGAAGTTTCGGGAACAAAGCTCCACTTTTTCTGGAAGGTTCGAACGACCAAAGTTCCGAGCAAGACAATTTCGAAGGTTTGCCAAAACCGCGGGATGTGAGCATTGCGCTTTGGAAGAGTCCCACCAAGTTTGAAACTAGGCCCTTTTAGACGCCCCCGTGTGTCTCGTTCACCCACGTTTCTCCGGCAGTCCGCCGTACGAATCTTGAACCTTCGCCAAGATGTCTGAAAACTGACACGTTGGTACAGGAAGAAACACGTAATGTTGGTTGAAGGGATAGGATAAGGGCTGGCGTGTAGAAAGAGTCTGTCCCATGTAGGTTCCGCGTATGTAAAAGTTCGAGGCCTTCGTGCAGGGGGGACGGCGGGGTGGATGGCGGTGGCGTCGGCGATGGAGGGGTGGTTGCCTTGTTGACCGACAAAGACCCAAGTTGAACACTCTGGACTGCATGAAACATGACACCGTAGCAGGCAAGCACTTTCTCCTATCACCCGCTCCGAAGGTAGGGTGTCTCCCTTTGTCGCATCGCCACACCGACTTGTTTCTACCTACGGCAGCTACGACCGACACCTGTCTCGCTGCTATTCCCCGCAGCGACGCAAGGTTGTACACATGTTTGTTCTTCATCCGGCTGGGCAAACACGACCGCTTGTAGGTGCTAGACCGTAGTTGAAGAGACAAACCTCAACGCAGAAGCTCACCCCTGTTGCAGACACCTCGCCGTAGGTGAGAGCGATGCTTTGGTACCCCTTCGACAACCTCTCGTTCCGAGACGTCTTCATGCCATCCTCCTCGGGCAGATCCGGCGGGTACAGCGCGGAGAACACCGACTCGAGCTCAGACCGAGCCTGGCTTCTAGCTGCCGCCAGAGCTTCCGCTTGCCGCTGTTCAATGCCGCTGTCGTCTTCTCCACCGCCGTCCCTGTTTGATGTTGTTCAAGCGTGTGTTTAGCAAAGTATTACCAACTGCGCTCAAGAGTATTTTGAAGTGTAATCAAACTCGGTTGCTGAGTAGTTCGCAAATACTTACTCGAAGGCGTTAATCGAATTTGAGTGTTCTTGAAATATATATTCCAGGATATGCTCAAGGTTGAGTACAATACTCGAGTAGCTGAGTACGTTTGAGTAGTTTTTAATTACTCACTCAACCTCCTGAGTATTGATGAGTATTGTTGAAATACATACTCAACAATCCGAGTACATATTAATATTATTGAAATACTTCTTACTTAAGGATATACTCGAGGTTGAGTAAAATACTCAAGTATCTGAGTCCGCATGAGAGTTGTTTTGACATACTTTAGTACTTACCTGCTATACGGCTGCATGACATGGTCCCCACGCCGCAACCACTACGGAATGCTGCAGACGACACACCACCGGCTACTCCTGCGAGTCATCGGCTACCGGCGCAAACGAGGCACCTACCGGCAGCTGTCATACGCCCAGGCGCTAAAGAGGGTCGGCTGCCAGAGCGTGGAGGCCACTGTCCGTCAACGGCGCCTGCTCTTTGCGGGGGCCGTGGCAAGACAGCCGGACGGGCGGCTTCCGAAACGGCTGATGTTCGGCGAGTTGGTGGGAGGGGAGGACCCGGGCAGGGGAAACCCGGAGCAGAACTGGCTGACATGCCTGAAGGACGACATGAAGATGTTCAAAGCCAGGTACGGCTCCACGACCGACAAGCCGAGCGTCTTCGGAGTCCCGAAGTTAGTCTGGAGTGAGGCGGCGAAGGTGGAGGGGGGGGTACCGTGGCACGCGGGGGTGCTACAGGGAGCTGAGAGGTTTATGGCCTCTTGGCACAAGGGCAAGGAGAAGGCCAGCCGACAACGAGCCATCAAACGAGGAGACAGCGGGCCCAAAAATAGTCTAGATACGGCACCAATCAACGGAGCGGTAGGGGGGCGGAAGGAAACGGCGCGGCGGGAAGAAAGCAAGCGAGAAGAGACCGACCGCGTGACGTGACATGTTGCGGTCGAATTTCAACGACTAGTTTTTCTGTTGCCCTCTCCCCCGTTTGCTGTCGCGTTCAGACTGTCTCTAGGGATATCCCTGTCTCTGTGCGAGTTTGCTTGTGTCCTCGTCTTTGCTTTATTCTGTTTTATTTTGTCTTTTGTTTTGTTTTTTACTGGCACGTACCCCCGCCCCTTCCTTTGGCCGTCGACCTGCCTCCATGTAGTGGGAGGCTACCCCCCCAGGCTGGTGGTGCGGCCGTTCCACTAGTCTAATTATTTATTTTATTTTATTTTATTTGTTTCTGATTATATTTTGTTTTCTTGTATTTTATCGCTCTGCTGACCCTTGGGGTCCATTTTATTTTGGTATACCTTTTCTAGGTACGTTAGCCTGTGACCACGGAAATTGGCCGAGTCAAGTGATGGATTAGTACGGAGAGATTGAGACAGAAGGAGGTACTGGATAGAGAGACCGGGATGGTTTTTAATGTGAAGACAACAACAACAACAAACTTCCTGAGTATTGATGGGTAGGTTTGAAATACTCACTGAAGGGCTATACTCAAGGTTGAGTATTTACTCAGAAATACTTGAGTATAAGTATACATTTCGAAACACACCCTTGATGTTGCTGTTGGAAGGTTTACATTTTTGGTAACCCGTCCTGCCCTTCTGTCGCTTCCTTTCGTCGGGCCTGCATTATGTAGCAATCAGGGCTGAGCAGGTGCCAGCAACATATTCCCAACCGGCGCTAGCGGTTCGCGAGGAGGGACGGGGCAGACAGCAACGTCCACTTGTACGGCGCGCAAACAGCTCGCAGGCGACTACACCTATCCTTCGCCCCCGCATGATATACATATGCACATGCGAACATGTGAATGGTGCTCTCTCGATGTTGATGATTAATTCGACGCGTACAGCAGGCACTTCCTCTGAATCCGAGGCTGGTTTGACCGTAATTCTCCTCCCATGATGGTTTCGAAACGAACCAACTGTCTTGTCGTTTATTGTCCGGCTACGACAGAGTATTAAACAAACATGCTAGAAAACTAATTCAAGGAACTCGCGCACACATCCAGAAGTGGTAAAGTATTGGTGAAGAGAGAGAGACTGGTGAACGGAAGGAGGAAAATGATAAGATCTGATGGAAGCAGCAACAACATGCCATGCGAACGGGACACGTGCACTCTCTTCTCTGCTACCGTCTCTGTAATTAAAACAGACAACAGTCTAGCCTCTCCCATGACGCCCCCTCACTGTTGTGTGTCCCAGATCATGGCCTAGACTATAGAAGTAAAGCGATATCTTCTGTATTCAACCGCACTGGAATGACGTCTGCCTGAATGCTCATTGGTCAGCGGGTTGATTGAGCGAGTCAACGCGGCCGATGCTAGCAATAATGGCTAACGAAGATAGGCAGAACTATCACCACTCGTTCGTGCGGAACGCGCCTGCAAACACGAGAGGGGGGCGATCCGTGAGTATATGCAAGCACACCGTGCTGTCTCATAGGCAGCAGATCTGTTGTTGTTGATTCGGAAGCTAATGTAGGTTCGTCAGGAGGCAGCATTGATTAGTCTATGCCTACACGTGTCTCTTCCTTCCATGACGAAAGAGGTCATACTTCGGCAGAAATATATGCCTATTTTTTTTTTGGTGTTGGCGCAGACCAAAAGGGTAGTTTTTCGGACGCAGACTATGCATATATAGAAATCAACACCCATCGGCCGAATGGAAGCATGGTGCTATGTTGGGCTGGCATATCTGATGGTTCCAGCTTCATAGTGCCCGTCATGCACCCTCCGTTTTTTTCCCCGCGAGAGTTTGGCGACGACAAAGCCGCTCTAATACAGTGTCTGTCTCACAGTCATTATTTTTTTTTGGCGAGAGTTTGACTGGCAACCATGTTGTCTCATGTCTATCAGGCACCCCCCCCCCAGAAAAAGATATGTCTCTCCCCCAACGCCGTGAGTGCCCCAAACCCCAAACCCCACACGGCATCGGGAACACGATGCTACAGCAGTAGGTGGTGGTGCCGTGGTCTTATCTTGTACACACAGCAGGCACTTCTCCGAATCCGAGGCTGGTTGGACCGTTATTTTTCGAAACGATAACCAACCGTCCGTCTTGTCGTTCATTGTCCGGCGACGACGAGTGTTACACTACATACATACAGGCATGATCCTACTCTGTACTACACCTAAAAAAACGCGCGCAGACATCCACAAGTGGTAAAGCATTAGACTGTAGTGAAGAGAGACTGGTCAACGGAAGGAGGGCGACGATACACCGTAGTACATGTATAGACTATGTGTAGCATCTGATGGAAGCAGCACAACATGCCATGCGAACGGGGTCGAAACAAACACACCCGAACGAGTAGTCTCGAAAGCAGAAGCCTCCGTGCACATACATGCACTTCTCTCCATCTGCTGTGTACCGTCTCTCTCTGTCTTCAATCCGGAGAATAGTGTAGGCTCTCACATGACTGACGCCCCCTCACTGTTGTGTGTCCCAGACCATGGCCTAGTCTCGAGAAGGAGAAGCACTTTTTTCGGTAGTCAGCAGCACGGAAGGACATCTACAGCAGGTTGAGCCGGGTCGGTGCTAATAATGACGGCGAATGAATGAAGACAGACACAACTTCACCTCGCTCGCGCAGAATGTGCCTCCGAACACGAGAGACACGCGGCGGAATCGTGCGTATACAGACATACGTGCAAGCATGCCGTGCTGTCTCATAGGCAGCAGATCTGCCGTTGTCAATCCGGAAGCAAGAAGCGAGGTTCGGCAGGCGGCAGGATCGATCAAACGTGCCTATGCGCGTGCCTACTTTTTGGGGGGTTTTGTCATGTTGGCGCAGACCAAATAGATAGGTGGTTATCGACGCGACTGTATAGAAACCAACACCAATCGGCCGAATGGAGGCATGGTGCTATGTTTGGCTGGCATATCTGATGTGTTTCAGCTTCACAGTGTCTGTCATGCACTATCGTTTTTTTGTTTTTCCCGCGAGAATTTGGCGACGACAAAGTCGCTCTAAACATATAACAGCGTCTGTCTCTCACAGTCGTTTTGTTTTTTTGGCGAGAGCTTGACTGGCAACCAATGGTTGTTGTCTCATGTCTAACAGGCACCCCAGCCCCCAAAAGACTTGTCTCTCCCCCATTGCCGTGAGAGCCCCAACCCCAAACCCCAAACCCCACACGGCACCGGGGACACGATGCCACAGTAGTGGTAATACAACAGTACTGTAGTACAGTGGGGGCCCCGGTTTAGCGGCCCCTAGTATCACGAAGAAATATGGTCGCTATTCAGGTCGCTAAACCGGGACCCTCAATAGCATCTAGCGGTCGCTAAACCGGGAAATAGGGCCATTTTGTGGGACTAATCAAGAGGGCTTGTTGCAGAAATATTACTGATCGGGTTATATATGCGTCGTATTGCAGTAGTCACATGAAGGTAGAGGAAAGACGAAGCACCTTAGGGTGGACAGCCGGGTATTCATTCTAGTCATCAACCAGCATGCTTGTTGTACCCTCCGAAGTTTGTAGGGAATGTCTCAACAACAAGTACAGAGGGTGCCCTTTGTCTTTTATGTTCGAGTATGTAAAATCATCTGTCCCTACATGTGCATAGATCAACACACAGACACACACATAGAAGTCCGATCTGCGAAATTTGAAAAAAAAAAAAAGGCGTAAGAGGGGAAAACGTTATTGGCAAGGTCCCCCAAAAATTGTGACTCTTTTCTATGATAGAGATGGACTCGTTGTGTCATATTAAGAAAATAAAATAAAATAAAATAAAACACCCCTGCATGGCAAAGAACCTCGCGCTGCTAGTGACTTCATTCTGCTTCTGTCGCGTGTTACCGATCATGTTTAACTCAACATGTCTCTGATGTCCATCTGTCGCGCTCGTTTCGCGGAGTTGTTTGTTGTTGTTGTTGTTTCTCACATTAGCTCTAAAAAAGAAGCACGTGGTCTCAAAACCCGGCATACACGACCCCACGAAGAAACAGAAAAAAATAGGGTACAAAAACCACTCGGAAGAGAAACAAAATGATAGAAAGAAAGACCAGCTACCGCACCAAACGAGAAAGAGCGTCGAGGAGACCGATCAAAATAAAATAAAAGGAGAACGGGGAACGCTTCCCACACCCGCCTACAACGCCGGAGGGTTCCGTGCCGGGTTCCCGCCGACCAGGCATCCGGAGTGTGCTTCGATGAACAGCATCTTTGCCTTGCCAAGATGGTACGCTGCCTCGCTTAGTCCACGACTCCTCACACTCTTGAAGCGATCCAAAATGCTACGACAACTCCGAGTAGGGCGGCGACGTCATCACTTCCCCACCCCCCGCACCGCCAACTTCTTCAGCCCCATCTACCTCTATTTCTCTTTTTCGTTTAGTGGATTCGAGACGGGTGGGGAAGCCTGCATGTTCGTTCTTAGATGCACACTCGTGGCAGGTGCGGTGCATCTCGATGCCATCGAGAACCTCCCCCTCCCTACACATCAGGTGCAGGCGGACACCGCAGCCACCATGGCAAGCATGCCCCTGGGGTGCCCGCAGTTCCACATCCGGCTGTTTGCGCAACTCTCCATCGGCGCACGGCATGTTGCGTGTGTGTACGTGTCCCGCGGTCTTGTGTGTCGGTGTGTGGAGGAACGCGGGGTCTTTTGTATTGCCCGCTGAAAACAGCCCAATAAGTCGCTGTTGAGGGTTCGACCGGTTTAGCGACCGGTTTAGCGACCGGTTTAGCGCCATGTGGTCGCCAAACCGGGGTGCAGCGGTGTCACGAGATTTTGAGGTCGCTAAACAGGGCATGTCGCTAAACAGGGGGTCGCTAAACCGGGGCCCCTGCTGTAGCACATCGCCACGAGGAATACAGCAGCCGTCGGTGGTTTTGTGTCGTCTTCTTTTCTTGGTTACGGCAGGCACTTTGAATCCAAGGCTGGTTGAATACACACCATTGTACCCCAGCGACACGCCTTTGACGTATCCATCAAACAATTCCTACAGTTCTTGGCCCACGCCGATCTTGGTGTCGTGGCCGTTGTTGGCCGTCACCTTTCAAACTTACAAGGACCGTCTTGGTCTGTTGCTCGCCAGGTTGTCTGCACAAAACTGTCGGCATCATCCAATCACAGCCGTGCAGTGTCGGCTACACTTCGTCACCACCACCATTTCATCATCAGCTCATCAGATCACCAGGCAACCCGGCAGAGAGCCGGCCACTTACATGGCGCCACACAGCGTATCAAAGCGCCCAAAGACCACAGATATATCAACCCAGCGGAAGATTCGGTGTTGCGTGATCCTGGTTTTGGTGCGTCAGACAGAGACAGACTCCGCAGTGACCTGTGGCGGCGGGAACCCGCATGTTCCGGGTTGTGGGTGCCCCCCGGGGCCGCTTTCGTCAATGGTGTATGACCTATAATAAAAAAAATGTTTTATTATAGGTCATATACCTATGGTCTATGACGTATATATGTCTACCCTTTTTTTTTGAGGTCATGGACCATAGTCATATACCATTGCTCGTTGCCTCTGCCTGTGCAACCAACAGAGCAACTTACACGTTGTGCGCTCTCGCTCGTATCTCGACTACAATGCGAGCGTTTGTAGCACCGACTATTCTCTTCTCTATTGTGAGACGGAGCTGCAGAGGTTTAGCTTTTAACCAAGGTGTAGGCGCCTCGGCAGCAGGTAGACTGCCGGGCTGTCGCACAACTGCCTCCTCGTACACCGTGAAGCGAGCAGCATCAACGGAGACTGCTGCTACGTTGCTATCGGGCTGGCCTCGAAGACTTGACCCGGACAATTGCAAGGTTGCCGAAATCCGCCAGCAGCTTCGACGCAGGTATAGACCCAAAGGTAACACAACGTGTAGACATGCAGCCATCAGTGTTTCGCAGGAAACAGATTAGTCTAGACTACAAGCAAGTACAGACATTTTCCCTAGGATCCAACCTTGGAGGGGGTCCAATGATCTTGCACACAACCAAGTTGAGCAGCATACAACATATTAGATGTTCCCGATCTCCGAGTTCCCCAAATAGGCGGGAGCACTCCTTGCAATGGTTCCAAGAAAATTATATTTTCACACGATGTTCAAGTACATACCTGAG
Organism: Ectocarpus sp. CCAP 1310/34; assembly: GCA_902602495.3. Taxonomy (NCBI): domain Eukaryota; class Phaeophyceae; order Ectocarpales; family Ectocarpaceae; genus Ectocarpus; species Ectocarpus sp. CCAP 1310/34. The sequence goes on from CACKRE030000935.1 coordinate 24,395, forward strand.
CTACGTCGAGGGTATGTCGAGGTGTTGGATCAAACAATTTTGAAGTTGGCGTCTTGTTTGAGATGTGACAGATTTGCGTAGATAGGGTAAGATGTTATCATGAACGGAGATGAAAGGGCTTTTCCAACACGGAGATGTAGCATGGATCAAAGCATTTGTTGGATTTCAGCTTTTACAAGCGGACATCAACGCAGTAGTATTTTAGCAAGCTTACGAACGCATATAGGATACCATCAGGATTGTCATTGGTAAGTTGAAGAGGAGATACTTGTACGATGTAAATGACAGTAGAAATAAGTCCTACATGTTGTTGTACTTCTTATTGGTTTAATATTCATGTAGAGTATGAGACATTAAGTGAAAGTTTTCTGAGGTACATCTGCAATTGTCGGAAGGCAAAAATAAATAAATAAATAAATCATGTGTACGTAGTCTATGTTGCATGTTGGCGCAGGCCAAATTGGTGACTTGACGCCGACGGGGTGTAGACACCAACCTAAGGGCAGTCGGCAAGGACAAGATTTTGAACCGAGGAGAGCTTGGCTGGCACCGTTAGCGGTCAACAGTCTCATCGATCGGGTCTCCTTCTCAGCTTGGTCGGTGGTCGGTCTTGAATGATTGAGAGTTTGGCTGGCACCACTACGGGTCAACAGTAGTTTCACCGATTGGGTCTCTCATTCATTCTTGACCACAATCATCACCACTAACAACAACCACTACCGCCACAAAAGCAACAACAACAACAACAACAACAACAACATTTGTAGACTCAATGCACATTTATATTTTGCATGTTTGGCGCAGACCAAAATTGGTAAGTTGGCGCTCACGGGGGTAGGGGAACCAACCTAAGGGCGGTCGACAAGGACAAGAGTTCGGCTGGCACCATTAGGCGTCAACAGTCTCATCGATTGGGTCTATTTCTCAGCTTGGTCGGTGGTCGGTCTTGAATGATTGAGAGTTTGGCTGGCACCACTCGGTGTCAACAATCTCACCGATTGGGTCTCTCATTCATTCTTGACCGCACTCATCACCACCAACAACACTAACAACAACACACGCCACACTATCCCATATCCATCTCACCCTCGCACACGTATTGAAGTACTGCACAGCTGTACATGGCTGGCCACACGACCAGAGAGTATGCGTGTGGTCGCTGGGTGTTAAAAATCAAAGAAGTCTATGTACTTCCTCTGTCACATAAGTAAAGTCCGTTATGGGGGAATTTACATACCTCACCAGCCAAGGTGTGTTCCTGAAGCTCTAGTTAGGTTTGTTGGAAAGCGCTTGTTACGCACATAACTATAAAAAAAAATAAAAAAAATCCGACTCACAATTACTGAGAATTAGTGTGTCAAATACGGGACTATTTTGCGAATATTTTGGGAATATTTTGAAAACATTTTGAGAATATTTTAAAGAATATTTGCAGCTTTGTGCTGTGTGAGCACCCACTACCACCACAATGACGTAGCTATCATGGGGGACGACGCCCAGACACCCCCACGTCGTAAGCGGGGTGCGGAAGTATCGTTGGGTCGTCGGTACGCCATGGCGGTGGAGATAGCGTTGGCGATTCCACCGGGCAAAGAAAGGGTACCCAAGGGCTTTCTAGGCCCCCTCGCCGAGCGGTACGGCGTTGGTAGTGATTACCCCAGAAAACATTGGGCGGACGCGACATGGGTCGTTGAGTACAAGAGGGGGGTAGGGTTAGGACCCTACGCCTGTCGGCTTTGCCCCGCAAGTAACTTTATTTTAGTGTGGCGCCCCCAAGTGTCTTGGTTTTAGTGTGGGCCTCGAAAATGTCTTGATTTTAGTGTGGGTTCACTACCATGTTGGTTTTTGTATGGGAGGACGCGAAATGGATCGTTCAGTAGAGGTAACCTTGGGTTTAGGGTTCGGGATAATTCTTGTCTTTTTTTGGTATGTTTCGTTTCGTGTCCCCACCCCCACCCTCATGGAAAGGGGCAAAATACGGCCTTTTTTGGCCTGACTACTTTTTTGTAAGCCGCTAGTGCATGCAGGGTAGTGCGCAAGAAAAAAAAAGAAATATGGGTTTCAACCCGAAAAACGCTCAAGATTTCAAAAAAAGTATCGCCTAAGACATCGGACACGGCTAAATGGCCGTGTAATCATAACGGACTTTACTTATGTGACAGAGGAAGTATGCGGAAAAAACGCAAGACACCAAGACGTGGTCTAGTGGGTAGCCTCGCAGCCTGATAAGGGCCAGGTCATGGGTTCGAGTCCCAATAGAGTGAGTTTTTCTCGTTTATTAAATCCTGGTCTCCGTTGGAAGCGACGCGCTGCAAAGCTCGTTGTTAGTGAACTTGTTCGACTGCACAAGTCGCGAGGGAAGGGAATGCTGTGCCCTTCTCGCTCAGGCAGGAACCGCAGGAAGGGATCCAACCCCCCCTCCTTTGTGGCCCCGGTTGGGTCGTCTAGCTGGTAGAAGTGGAGAATAGGGGCCAGAGGGGCAGACGGCAAAGTCCAATGATGGGAGAAAAAAAAATCGGGGTCCATGGGTGTGTGTGTGATTTCGGGGGGGACTCTAGTTTATAGTCATTGCATATGGGGCACCGTGGATTGAAAAACCCCCTGCAGTTGGCGTATGTGAACTTTTGTTCAGATAGACCCTTGACCCCAACCTTGTTTCCTTGCTGTGCATGATCCTACTGGTCCTGCTGATTGTTATGGGAGGAGCTTATTGCACCGGTGGAGCAGTACTTGACGTCGATTCAAAGGGGTGTGACTGCTGAAGGCACAGTGCATAACGTGGGTGACATGCTACACACCCGGGACCGATTTTCAAAGCTCGTTACTGCACGAAGAAGATGTAGAACGCGAATGCTACGTTGTCGGAAAGCTCTCCAGGAGACGGTCCCAAACGCCGCCGTTGCCTGCCCTGCCGCTCTCTCTGCGGTGGAGGAATCGAGCTTTGGAAATCTGGCCAGGGGGCATATGGTATCTCACGTCAGCCACGGTTTATGGTACAGCGACGCCTGCCCACTCGTAAGGAACACTGCCAAGAACCCCCAGCTACAACTGCAGGATGTTTGTGCACCTTGTGTGCCCGCACCATTTTTTAGTCCCCGATCGCAACCGTCTACCCACACAGCAGGTTGGTCATTTGTCAACTTCCACACCCAATCCCTACGTCCTTCTTATCCGCATGCCTTCTGGGAAAATGTGTCTTTGAACACAAAAAAAGGGGTTACACGCCACCGAGAGGCAGACAGACGAAAGCGGCGCTGCTGGAAGAGCTGCGAGGCCTCGTGAGGGCCGAAGGCTTCGCGCCTCCGGACGCCGTTGTCAGGTGAAGGATGTAACGGCGCGACACTACTGCTTGTAGGAGTGTTGATGCAGCTTGGGCTCTTACTAAAAGGCCTGGTTGCAAACGTTGTGTTGGAGTGAGAGAGAGCTTGGCGGCACAGTAGCCTGAAGGTCAGGATGCAAATAAATATGTTGATGGACAGGCGGGGTCGTCACACCCATCACGAAACGACTCTGCCGCCGGCGAAAAGCGACCCAGATGTGAGGTTGTTGCACCCCGCTAATGTACCCGAATAAAGACCCCTTACAAGTACCGCCTGGTTACGGTTAGCTCTTCCCTCTACCGACAACCCATAAGCTCGTACGCGATCATTGCCTACAATGCTTCACACTCCTGTGACCCTAACGAAATTGGCTGGCAGAAATGACACCGTGACAGGAGAGGGGCCAGGGGGATCGGAAGGTGACGGCAAGGCGCGACAAAGGTGCGCATGCTTGGAAGATAGATGAAAGGTCGTCGTGTGGATGGCGGGTTTGTGGGAGACGGTGCAACAAGGGCGGGGGAGGCATCCCCATACCAACGTCTGGGGGGAGCAAAAGCCTCGCTCAGGCGAGTTTGCGGGAAGTACTTGAACCCAGCGCAGACCTGTCTGCTCGCGATTGATTAGGTTGGTGCATCTTCCTTGTGCGGCCCGCGAGAGCTTGCACAAAAAAACTTGTCTTACAGAAGCATTTGGGTACATATCTCGATGCCACGCGAAGGTGGAACCCCGAAGCCGGGTGGGTGGACAGAGCCACCATGGAGAGGGGGGGGAGGGGCTACCCGCTGTGCCGTTTCTGCAACGAGGAGGTTCCAAGCGCGAGACGCACGTTCTGCTCGGATGCCTGCGTCCACGAGCATCGGGTGAGTTAGCCTACATACATCCAAGCCGTCGACGGTGTCGTCGTCATGTAAAGCCAAGATCCAGTTTGATGTGCTTTCAAGGTGCTTTAGTTGGTGGGGGGGCGCAGCTTGCAGATGTGTCATCAAGCAAGATGGAGCGACGTGCGCGGGCGTTGGGCGCGGCATATTGGTTGGGGATTGCTTGTTGATTGGGTTTTGCGCTGATTCCCGCGTGAACGGGCGAGGGATGCGCGTGGCGCGGAAGTAAGTGGGAGCTGGAAGTTTGTGTCATATAGTTGTCTTTCTTCGGACCTACAGCAGGACGTCTTTCGCAAGACAAAGCGGAGTACTTCATATCAATGCTGTGCCGTCTTAGCATGGGACCATGTTACCCGGCACATGTAGTTCTACGCAGTCTACTACGCTTTACGGGCGTGTGGTAGGGTGGCACCCAACTCATGGATGGCGTCTTCTTCCGAGCAATTCGCGAGAGCTTTAGGCGCCTTGTACTACTGTCTCGGGGACCGACCGTGCGCACTCGTTTCGACTTCTCTGCCTCTTTTGGGGTAGATTCGCACCCAGGGGTCCTACGTGCGCAAGTGCCTGCTGGTCAGGGATGGAGGTCAGTGTGCCGAGTGCGGCGTCGACGCCGCGGGTCTGTATAAGCGCGCCCGAGCGGCGTGGATTTGCGGGGGTTCCGTGGTTGCGAAGAGGGAGGCGGTAGCGCTGGAGATGGTCGGGACCCCTTTCGAGGGAAAGGTGCGAAACGGCGTCAGCCTTTATAGCCGATGTAGTAGTGTGGATGGCTTGTTCCAAGCGGTATGGCGTGCGGAGGTAGGGGCGGGCAGGGCCACTCGGTTCTTGTACGGTGCAGTTTCTTTGGTCTGTCCGCTGGATCTGACACCTGCTCCCTTTTGAGGCTGATCGTTCTCTCCATGTGAGCGACTTTACACAGAAGGTGAGAGGTAGACCCCGCGCTCTTCTTGCCCTAGTATTCGCTGGCACAGTATTTCAGGGTAGATTGGGGTGTTGGGCGTGTGATTTGCCAATACGGCGACCTCGTTAGGGTAGAGCCAGTAGAGCGGTAGACAGCTTACAGGAGAACCAACAGCGGGATGGGATGGGTTGGTCGCGAAATACTACTTCAGTTGGTGAGGGAGAACTGGACAAAGAGATGCTGCGCTTGAATCAGACGAAAAGAACGGGGTGCAAGCCGGAGCGGTCGTAGGTGCAGAGATGGACACGTCTGTAACGCCTTTTTTGCTCGGAATGTCCCTTTATTTGTCGCTACACCTTATTGGATGCCCGCGGGGAGCAGATACCTACCAAAGGAATGACGCGAAGACCTACACAGGGGAAGTTCTGGCACGCTGACCACATCGTTCCGGTGGTGAGCTGCTAGGCTAGACCATAGTCTAAAGGTTCTGTCAAGGGTAAAGCTGCTGCCAGGGCTTGTTTTTCTTGGCTACGTCCACCAGAGGTAAATCCTACGTCATGAGTGAAGCCGAACGGGATTCGACAGAGTTTGTAGTTCGTGACTATATCCGGCAGGACTGAACCCAGCGATTTGGTTTCTTGGCCAGATGAAGCCAAAGACCTATCACGAACTGTTCCGCAAGCCTGACAAATCGTATCACGTTGACCGTAGGCTGGCTTTGTGTGATTTCGTTATTTCATGACGCAATCTTGCCGTCGTGTGGCCAGCGGCCCGTTCGTCGCCCTTCCTTTCACGTTTCCACGTCCTCATTCGTCGATGCGCCACGTTGCTGCATTGCCCGTCTGCCAACGTTCCCGCTCTCGCAATTCACAGTACGTGTCCAAACGTTATAGGAAACCCTCCCAAATGTTTCTACTTTTTTTTGGTCGGAAAGTTGCGCGCGGGTTGTGAGCGCTGCGGACTAAGCGGAAAAAGCGACCGCCTGCCGAGACCCTGGCCACTTCGGCGGCAACCGCCAACCAATGTCGCCACTCCACCCGCGCATGCACAACCGTTTTCCGTGTGTTTTTGCGTGTGAACGCGCATCTGCAGGTGAGGGGTGGTGGGCAGTGCAGCCTCAAGAACTACCGCACTCTGTGCGTCCCCTGCCACGCGGCTGCCACGAGGAGGCTGGCAGGAGAGCGGGCGGCGGAGAGGGCTCGTGCCGCCGCCTCCGCCACCGTCGCATCGGATAGTGTTGCCGGCACCGGTGCTGTTGTTGTGAAGAAAAAGCGTGGAAGACCTAGAAAGGTAGAGGACCGGTAGAGTAGCAGCACTCAGGGTGGCAGGTGTGATGTTAGCAGAATATCATTGGCGGTGGCGCTCGACGGCGAGGCCTTGGAAAACCACGCGGAGGAGGAGGAGGAAGAGGAGGAGGAGGAGGAGGAGGAGGAGGACGGAGGGTTCGCAGCAGCAGCAGCAATAGCACTAGCAACAACAGCAGCAGCAGCAGTGGCAGACACTGTCAATTTATCACATCGGGTGCGCTAACAGGGGAATGTGGGCTTATACCTGCATCGACCTGTAGCACACGAGACGGAACCTAGAGGCAATCCTAGTTGTGCCGACCCAATGCCGCCAGCACAACCGCAAAAGGAGTTGCGGCACTGCGATGGATACTCGAGAAGGGAGGGGATGGGTGGTATGCGTGGGGGTTGTGGGTTGTGGTGCGTGCCGCGTTGCCGATCTTTTGTGTTGGGGCGTGTTCCCAGCGCTCGGTGTACGGTTGAGGAAGCCTCTGTTCAATGTCGTGTGCCTTGGGAAAGGGTTGTGCCTCCTATAGTATGGTATGTGGCATGCGAGGTGGGTACAGAGCCAACAGTGTCAAGCTAGCAACAACAACTTTTCACGAGGAGCTCTCGCTTATGTACGACACCGTCTTGCGTTCTCGTTGGTGTTGTCTGTACGTAAGTTTCAGCAACGTTCACCAGGAGGCGTTCACAACAAGAGTCAAGCGGAGAGGGTGATGCTATGCCTCAACGGTATGATGAGCATCGTCGGATGCTTGCGCGTTTTAGCGTTCTTTCTTTCGCCAGCGTGCCTGACACGCCCCACTTGTCTTTCTCCTTCACACTTGTTCGAGACAAATGTTAGACCGTTTTTTCACCCCGGGTGATCAATGAAGTTTATCGCAACCTTTGCTCCAAGATGTCTCCCCCGGCCTACCTGGCATATACCATGACACCCCCATCTGGAGAGAAGGGTACCTCCTCCGCCATGTGGCACTCGTCAAAAGCTGGCAAATGGGGGTTCCAAGGCGTGGAAGTCTAATATTACGGTGTTTGTGTGAGGTGCGTGTGTAGGTACGCGTGAAGGTTTGGGTTTTGACAAAAAAAATTCACTTCATCTCTGCTCCGTAGGAAGAGGTCCAGCATGCGGAAATGACTTATTGCGTATTGCTCGGATTCGTCGAAACACTTGACACTCCTCCTGTCGTGCCAAGTTGAATCAGCTACAGCGAAATATCTCTTTCGCATTATTCCAAGTTGAGATGGCCGTGCTGCGTCTTGAAGAGGGAGGCAATGGCTGCGGCTTCAAGACTCAGCAGAGGGTTCGATTCAGAGATCGTGCCAAGACAGCCGTCACGAGCTGACGCTGACAGCACTACCAAACACTACATGGCTCACGTGCTCGAACCAGACGCTCGATGCTACCAGCTTGGGCTATGCGAATGCACAGTTAATTGACAACGGGCCCGCGTCAAAGTTCCGACAGTAACAGCAGGTTGTCTGCATGCGGAGAGAGACTTTTCAACTCCGATCGAGGGGTCGTGGTCGATGATCGTTCCGCACGACCCTTTGTGTTCATCAGGGCATGGCTTTGGTTTTGTTGCTGATATTTCTTCATCGCTTCGCTCTATCAAACACCACCTGCGAGAACCTTACACGTCGGGACGGCATACTAGAAATTGTTTTTGTGTCTGCGGCAGTGACAGTCTTGGCGCTAGCGAAACACGACGCTGCTTGTCCTCGTTCGAGGCCCGCCTAGCCACGGCAACAAAACAAAAATTCAGTATATTGCCCACACGGCCAAGTGTTCCTAGAGAACAATAACTGACTCTTGATACGATCCATTCGACAATTATCTCCGTCTTCCTTCTCCTAAACATCCCGCGCCCTGAATGCTACACGCTATGGGACTGCAGCAGTCACAAGACAAACCACCTAGATGTCTTTTTCGCTCTCGTACATCAGATTCACAAAAAGGCACGCTGCTGCAACATACGAGATACCGTTCCACTCCACAAGAAAACAAATAACATTCACGTCATCTCCACCCACGAGCACTTCGTTAGGTAGAACAGACACATCTCAAATTACAACAAGAACACATGGCAACAAGCAGACCAACTGTATGTACAACAAACGTATACAAACGGCACGACGACTAGAACGTGCACCCTGCTGGGAAATTCCACCAAGTCACAACTTCATTTCCTCTACTGCTCGCCCCCCTCCTGGTTGTCGGGGTTCTCGCGGTTCAACCGCCCCAACAACGGGAGCTTGTTCGGGAACGATCCCGTCGCCGAAGTGCCAACGGAGTACGCCACAGCCGCCAACAAAGCCACGAACACCACGTCCGACCCCGCGTTCGCCAAAGGCGCCAGCTTGGACGCGTCGGACCCCAACACCGCCCCCGTGATCGCACCCACCACGCCCGGCAAGATCAGAGCGATGTCCAGGTTGATGGCCTGCTGCATGTTGAACCTCACGAGCTTGTTGATCTGCGGGTTGCTGGAGCCGACGGACAGGCTGAAGAACCCGACCAGCGTCGCGAACGGAACGGACCGCAGCGCCAGCAGCACGGCCGCCAGCGGCTGCGCCCACGCCGTCTGCTCCGGGAACGCGCCGAACAGGTGGGCGGCGAACACCACGCCGTCCGCCAGAGGGAGCACGTACGGCAGCGCGGACAGCGCCTTGTCGGCGGTAGTGGCCGGGCCGTCGTTGACATCGCCGGGAGACACCTCCACCGCCCCTGCGTCCGGCCTCATCTTGTCGTCCATCTGGCGCTGGCGCTCCTCCATACGCGCCACGCGCTCCTCCTCCCGCTGCTGGCTGAAGAGGTTCTCGAGCCTCGTCCTGAGCTCCTCCGTTGGGGCGAACTCCGACTGCTGCAGCAGCCCGTCCCCGTTCTGGNGCGCTGACGCTCCTCCATACGCGCCATGCGCTCCTCCTCCCGCTGCTGGCTGAAGAGGTTCTCGAGCCTCGTCCTGAGCTCCTCCGT
>CACKRE030000940.1:8278-40576 GCA_902602495.3 Ectocarpus sp. CCAP 1310/34
TGATTGTTCGTGTTTTGACTGCTTGAGAATTGGGTAGAGCACTTTTCTCGAGAGGGTGATTTATTTTTCTTGACAGACCTTTTAGGGGTAGAAGTTTGACATCACAAGGCTTGAAAGCTTTGCAGGACGTGTTCTGTTGGAAGATCCGGCGATTTCGTGGGACATGTTCTATTGGCAGAGTCGTTTGGATTGGAATGGTGGATGATTTATTGTTAGCATACTGTAGGGGTTTTGGTTTTTCTGTCTGCCGTTTTGTCTGGCAATGATAGTCGTGTCGGGGATTTCGTAGATAGTATCTCGTACCGAGCAGGGGGGCTGTTTGGGGTGCTCGGCAGAGTATACTGTCTACGGGGCCTCCGGGGGGTACGCGGATGGAATGTATTGACAGACATGCTGCATGGCGATGGTGTGGCCTACCGCATGTCTCTTACTCTCTAAGCAACAAGGTCTTGAGTCAACCTTCTTTCTCTTTCGGCCTCTGACGAGCTACCGCACCCAAACACCCGTTTACCCTGGCACCCCCCTGGTTGAGTAGTTCAAAGGAGGAGACAATCGCGCCATTCTTCGCGAGGTAAAGAAGGTCAAGGAGATGGGGACAAAAAGTGTCCCCCCCCAAAAGGCGATCCCGGTTAACTCAATTTTACCATCATCCCATTGAACTCCAGGAGGAACAAAAAGCCATCGCGATGTGAGATTGGTTCTCTCAGCGATAGGCCTGTCCTCCATCGGCCGTTTTGCTTGTATGACGGAGAATAAGAAGGTGGAATTACTTGAAATTAGTATAGAAATAAAGTTTGTGTATGTAAATCGAAAATAAAACAGCCGATGGAGGACAGGCCTACTCAGCGATCCTGTACAGTCTACTGCGGTAGAACATGCTCGGCGGTCTCCGTGAGTAGACAAACTTTCGACCGTTCAGTTCCGCTATTCGCCGATTGAAAACTACTGCCGTAGCATATGGAACCCAGCACACCATCCCTTGACATGCAGCCTTCGACATAAAAAAAAAGCACGCATGACTGGGGACTGAGGCTGTGGGGGCCGACAGCCCCCCGCGGCCGGAGCATGTACTTGCTTTTCCGAGAAAGCTCGGAGTACAGCATAGGTACCGTAAGATCGAGTTTCTGGGTGAGTGCGGTGAGTGTTGATTGGCGGAAGTCAGCAGTCCGGCCGCCCCGACAAAAACTGAAGGGAAGCATGCTGCAGATGTCACCGTGTCACCTACACCTGCTGCTCTCTGCTCTCTGCTCTCTGCTCGGCTCTCTGCTCTCTGCCTCAGAAGACGATACAGGGTATACCACGGTCTACCACTCACAGCAGCCCACCATCTACTGTAGAGAAAGAGGGGCAACAAAACGGATGGATTTTGACACACATGGTGAACACCATCATCACCAAAAATATCCCCAAACCGCCTCAAACATGCAACAAGAAGAGCTGTGCAGCGAGGTAGGTTCGGCCGATCGTGGACGAGTCACCGCAGCGCTCCCGCTGTTTACCTCCCTCTACCCTGTACTTGGTGAGTCAAGTCCTGCGGTAAGCGTGTGCTTCGGAATCTCTCGCCGTAGTATTAGCTAACGGCGGCCGAATACAATACTCTCTTCTTCCCCTCGCTGCCTCGGCAAGGTTTTGCTTGTTCGTGAGGTGGATTATGCCATCCTTACGAAGGCTACTGTGGTGATACCCATGTGTGGTTTTGAGCTAGATGCAATTGCGCAAGTAGTGGCTGTTACTCGTTCTTGGACCTTCGGGGTATCTCCGATCATATCTTTGACAAGTTGTCACGTGTTCCGCTGTCGCGTGTTCCGAGTCCCGAATGCGTCTTTACTACGAGGAATTACTTGCGGCTGTTGTACGAGTGCCTCGATGTTTGTGATGCATCCTGGTGCTCACTCTCTCCCGTGGGTTGTGTCCACGAAGGCAACCAATAAAAAGTCTTAACCATCCCTCCACGTTTGTCAACCGAGTCAGCCGTACTAATCCAGCAGCACTAGGCTTGGGGCCAATCAACATTGCTTAGGCATGACCCATAGCGAGCGGGGGGGCCTTTCTAGCTAGCAGAGCTAGACTCATCCTCAAGGGACCGATACCTTCTTGTTGCGGCGCACCCGCCGCGAGGCGTGCGTAGTTGTGGAGTTGGGTCGGCACTGGTGCGTCAGGTACGAAGGTGCAGATGCGCGGGCCTTCATGGCCGTCGGTGTAGGCAGCAATGCCCATCCATCGCATCTTCGTGCGCGGAGGCAGACGCCATCAGAAAGGTGGACGGGCACTATGTATACGGCCCCATGTTTGCAAGGGGGAGCTGCACTGTCTCAGTAACCTGGTTTAGCCACCAAAGGAGGAGGGGACAGGTGGTGACGAGCTGATTGGGCTGGTTGACCCTTCAGCGCGAGGATTTTCAGACCAAAGACCCTAACTAAGTGCAACGAGGGAGAAAGCGAGGAACCGACTGGGAAGGACAGCAAGGAGAGCGTGTACGGACGGAGCGGGTCGAGTTCGGTCGTGCTAGGACTAGCCACAGCGACACCAGAGCAGTGGCGCCGGAGCAGCGGGACCGGAGCAGCGGAACCGGAGCAGCGGAACCGGAGCATGCGGACGGCATCGAACCGTGGTGCACGGACACACATCTCTTGTGTTGTCAATTATTTTCTGTTTTTATTTTCCTGAATATAGGTGTTGGGTGTGTGTGATGACGTCACTGGTTTTGTAGAGAGCCGCGGCAGAGATGGCGCGGATAACCCGGGTGCCTTAATTGTGTACCTGCATCGTGGAAGACCCCTTCAATGTGGAACGATTCCTAGTCAGTGTCGATGTTTAGTCTACACTGCTGGGGCTAACACAGATGATCTGGATGAATTCGGGTGATTGTCAATTGCGATGATGGCTTTGGCTGCTTTTTCTTCTTATTGTATGTCCACGGAAGCATTCTGACAGCACTCAGACAGCAGCTGCATGCCCCGCGCTTGTGTACCATGCACCATGGTGTTATTATTGTACAGACAGTACTTAAGACAGCAGTACGCTGAAGTCGACAAACATTCATTTTGGTAAAGTGCGGGACAAGGGGGTGATGCTGCTGGTGTAGTCGAATTGTAGTGTGTGGGCGGGTAGTTCAGTTGTGAGCACGCAAACGTGCTGCAGGAATTGATTGTAGGTGCACCTCCTCGGGCTGGTGTACCCTTTTCTTGCTAATAGTGTGCGTGTTCTTTAGATCTTCTGATGGCTTTAGCATTTTTGTGACCACGGACCGAGTCTTTGCTAGATTTTGGGATTAGCAACTGACACGAGTTTATGTAAATATAACAACCACAATACACATATTGTAGGAGGAGTCAGGAGCGATGTGTAGAGCCCGTTGCCCGCTGCCAGCAGCGTAAGCGAGAAAAGCAACTGCACACCCATGCCCAGCAGCAGCAGCTACATTGTTGCGGCGCAAGACAAGCCCATAATGGTTCACAGTAGAAGAAGTAAACTCGGAGAGGGCGAGGGCAGTGAGGACAAGGGAGGGGGGGAGGGAGAAGAAGACGAGGAAGGAGGGGACAAAAGGGAGGAGGAGGACAAGGAGAGGGAGAGAGGACGCTCGAGGGTGTGTAAACGCACCCCGAAACGATATTGTTCTCTTCGGGTTGTTGCCGCAGGGTAAGGGTTGGGGTGAGCAGATTTGCATGCCAGAATTTCGGCAAAAAATGTAGAGCAGAACGGTAGGCGGACAGAACACTCTCCGCATACTTGCGAGCTCCTACGACACATTAACCCTTCTTTTCTTTTTTTCGGTTTCGGTGGGCAAATATTTCGGTTCTTTGACAAGGTTCCGACCACAAACTGCTGGTGGTCGGAAAAGTTCTATTCGGTCCTGCTGTCCACACCTCGCAGACCAGGAACTGGATCACAGAGACAATGACAGGCGCTACAACCACGCGGTCTGCAGCCAGACGAGGTTCGGTACGTGGACTGTGTAACAGTCGCGGTCATGGAGGTACGGGGGCCGTGCTTGGGCGGAGGGGTAACAGAGCTGCGAGGTGGGCGTCTGTCAAGAAAACATCCTCACCTGATCGTGGACTCCCTCCGCGTCACCCGGCGACTCGTCACTCGAAGCTTGGTCAAGAACAACAGGATGACGGCAGGGAGGACGAGGCTATCGCGGCCCTAGTTTCCCTAGAGCAAGGAGGTCCGCCGCCCGCTGGTACTCCCCCGCGTCGTGAGCCAAATGCTGCTGGTGCGCATGGGTCTGCCGGGAAGAGAACTCCAAGAGGGCGATTGCATGAAGCCTGAGGATCCTACGCCGCAATGAACAACGCGGGTAAGGGACTACCGGCTTCCATACTTAGCCAGGCTTCTCCTTGGGTGGCGAGCGGAGCGGTGCTGCTGGTGCCTCCTTTCGTGACTTTGTTGTTTGTTTTTCTCCCAAAACTGGCTCTCTGCGGTCAAAGATCTTCCAAGCATGCGTGTACACCCAGAAATCACGGCGGCAAGGGTGGTGCAGCAGTGGGTCCATGTGTGGGGCTCGCGGGGATAGGGATGCGGTATGTTTAAGCGTGACGCACAGGAGTACAGTGGTACTTCTGCTGTACAGCAGTAGCAGCTACACGGAGAGAAATAGACTGTAGACTACAGCAGCATTAGCTTCTGAGCAGGTGTGCATGCCTGTCTCCGACAGCAACCGTCCGCACAGACGATGTACCTGTGCAAGCTATACCTGTTAGCACATCTTCTCCACCTCATCCTTGGACAGAACAAACGGCAAGCGCATATGCTAGCGGTGCTAGATGCGAAGACGCTAACGGGAAACCGCGTCACAGAAGCGCCAGATGGACGAAAAAAACGGCCCGCTCATCAGAGAATCGAGACCACCATCCACTATCGCACAAAATGCAATAAAATCGTGATCAATTTTACCATTCTGTGCTACAAATAGAGAGCTGTGATCGGAGCTGCGGTCGGAGCTGTACTCCCGAGAACCCTTGCCTTTGAGCCAAATTTCGCACACAGCAGACGAGCCACCCTTCACTCTCAATACAGGGAACCACACGCACCGCAATCACAACATCAAGCACCGAGGCAGTACGATAGCATCGGCTCCGGTGTGCGCTTTCTGTGCTCTCCCACGCAGATGCGGCACCGGGTTGATCACATGTATGTTTAGCGTGCTGTATGTACCCTCCGGTGGTATTTTGCGTTTGAATCTGGAAAGGATATCTGCCCCACGTCAGAGAGATTAGGCATGGGTGAGTATTGTACTATGTGAGCCCTGTGCGTATTGCTTATAAGCGGGCTTTTGGGGTGGGCTGCCTGTGTCTCCCTGCTGGCCTCTATGTATGTTTGCTGTCAGCCGAGGCACAACGGCGATATTTCGGCACGCAAAGTGATCGGAGCTGAGAACGGATCTGAATCGGCCTGTAGTCATGTAAGGGTTGAATTCATCCCGGGTTTCCCCGTCCGCCAATTTTTTCCGTTTGGGCCGATTTTTTCCGGTTGGGCGATTTTTTTCCGTCTGGGCCGGGTCCCGACGGAAAAATCCACCGGGATATTTTTTGAGGATTCACAGTTGTTTTTGGCCGGAAGAAATACGCCTGCAACTTTTCCCGTCGAGGACGGGACGAAGCGGGACGTACGTGCACACTCAATCAAGCGCTCCCTGCGCAGAAGGCCGAGCAGCGGAGACTGGGGTTTCTTTCACAGCAACGTGTGTGCAATTGTTGAGTCGGTATTCGGGCGCGCGAGAAGGTTCTTGGTGCCCGCGTGCGGCGGAAGTGCAGCTCGCGTTATATTTTGACCTGGATCATCTTTGATCGAGGTAGGAGGGCCTCTGGAAGAGGAGAGAGGATCGCGACTCAGCGCGAGGCGGCAGGAGGCCAGGCGACAAGAGCCCGCCCGTCTGTGAGTGGGTAGGAGGAGAAGGAGAAGGGGGCGTCCCTGAGTGGTTGCATGGACAGCAGTGCGACCGGAGAGGAGAGCGACTCCGGCAGCAGCTCCAGCATGGTCGTAGACGTGGTCCCTACCTCGCGTGCACGTGGAGGAGGTACGCAGGAAGTCAGCGGTGACGCCTCGTCACCTTTGTCGAGGGGTTCGAGCATGTCGCCTGCCACTCGTTCATCCCCGCGTCTGCAGCGTAGGCGAGGCGAGAACGCGCCAGAGAACGACCCTTCATCTCCATCGAGTGGCGCAGACGATCATGGTCATGGAGTGGTTCAAAGGCACCGTCATTGAGAAACCGTTGGTTCTTCTCAGCAGGCAAAAGTCGAGCCGCCCGTCCACCGGGTGTTTTTTTTCCGTTACTTTTTTCCCGGGAAGCACGCTAAACGGATTTTTCTAACGGGTTTCTGTGGGGAAAACCTTGAATAACTGATTATGTTCCGCGGTTTTCGTCGAGCATTGGGGTTCTTCGTTCACGCGCGTAGAGGCGTGATGGTTGTATTCTCTTGACATAGAGTTCCAAGCCGCCTGCGAGCAAACGGCAGCATCCACGAAACCGACATATTACGCACTTTCCGACGATCGGGCGTTTGGCAAGCCAGACACAGTGATGCTTGATGATGACCTAGGGGTCGCATTTGTAGCCACAGTGAACGCAAACACTTGGCACCGGCGGCTTGGACATCTCAACTTCCGGAGCATGGAACTGCTGCGTAAAAAGAAGTCGATTTCTCGGACTCCATGACGCCGTGCGACATCTGCGCCATCAGCAAGAGCAGGCAGCTACAGTTGAGGCCCGCACTTAAGTATATGGCTCTAAAAATATCTGAAATTAAGAATTTGCCGGTAAGAACACGTGTTCAGATTGCACCTGCAGCTAAGGACAAGAACGCACGCCTGAGGTGTACCACTGCTGCTAAAGATAAGAACAAGAGCACATTCAGCAGCTGCGAGATAAGAACATTCGAACGGGGAGGGAGGGACGGGCGGGGGGGTGATCCATGTATTGGATTTGGCAGGGGGAATGTGTGCCGAAGGTGGGTGCATACATACACACACCTCGGAATCTGCAATTTTTGCAGAGGAGAGGGTGAGCACTGTACACGTCGCGCCCCCTTGGCGGCTGCCAGGCCACGCACGTGCAGAGGGCCACGATTTTCCTGCCGTACAGGGGGATCATGTCCCTGTCCAATCCCCTATCCCATGGGTTGTTGAAAGATCTTGGCAAACTTGCAGAGTTGAAAGGGCGGGGTCTGATTCTTGAACGTCACCTCGAGACGATAAAAACACATGTGCCTCCGTTGCGAAGGAGCGGTGGGAGGCCATCGGGCGCGCGTGGGGGTTGAAGCAGAACGGTATCTTCGACGAAGGAGAGTGGATCGCGCAGATTGATGGTGAAATCCAGGGCATTACCAGCAGCACCCGCCTGTCCTTGTCATCCCAACAAGATGCCAGCAGCGCACGAGGTGCTGCTGCACCTTCTCAGCACCCACCTGCTGCTGCAGCGGGTACCGCGAGGAGGAAGGTGGATCGAAGGAAGCACGTCAGGGAGAGAGCTGCGAAAGGCATGTTAGGCGGCAACATCTGCAACGCGTTCTCGATTGGCAGCGGACAACCGGTGAGTTCGGTTACATATGTATCCGACGCACGCTGTTGCTTTGTTTTGCGACACAGGTGGTACTTTTTGTGTTTTTGATTCCCGATAGTCTAAGCAAGAGAAAAAATGGAAAAAAAAGGTAACTATATTAGTCTATGTGACCCAAACGAAACAGACGTCATCTTCCCACTCTCTCGTGTGATTCACGATAATCTTTTCAAGGAAGTATTCGTTCAGAGGGCATAGATACTTTTGCCAGCGGCATCCACGGAAGTTTGAATTCAACAGCGCCACAACTAAGAGCGACCGACACGTCACATGGCTCGTTGAATCCCCTACGCGGCAATTCCGCCCTTTCCCATCGCACCGAACAGAGTGAGCGGACTCGTGGTGGAGTGCAAGAGTTCGTATCCGGTATCAGCTTCCCGCCTCCGGCCCCGGAGTCCCGCCGATCCTGCCCTCACTGTCCCATGACCTTCGTGAACGAGCAAGGCCTTGGGATCCACGTGAAAACTCATCACAGTAGTGCAAACATGTCCAACGGCGTGCGGCTGCGGCGGATGCTACGGAAGAATCTCGAAGGGCGTGTCCTGCCGTGGGAAGAAGCCGGGCCTGGGCGTTGTGGGCACGTGAAGGTCGATGATGCGACGGGAGCGGCTCGTTTGTCCTCCAGCGGAAGCGCTTTCTCGATCTAGACTCGGAAAGCGACGGCTTTATGGACCGCGAAACCAAGGAAACTTGTGGAGCTCCCAAGCGTAGGCGATACGACTATAGGGTCAAAGCCAGTGCTGTCAGCCAGCTGCGCATCCTCGAGGACAACGACGCGGACCTCTGGAAGGAGGAGGAGCGCACGCCTCTTCAGAACTTAGCGGATCGTCTCAAGGTTCACTACAGCAACATCGTGAAGTGGACCAACGACGAGAAGGCCATAGTCGCGGCGGCAGCAGACGACGTGAAGAAGAGCCTCCTCGCCAAGCAGCAGCCTAAGCGGTGGTTTCCTGAGGCAGAAAAGGGGCTTTGCAAGATGTTCGTGGAGCGGCGTAAGAGGAAGCTGAAGGTATCGACGCTGTGGCTGACGATCACGTTCCGGAAGCTCGTGCGAGAGATATATCCGGGGGACCAAAGGGCGGCGGCGTTCCGCGCATCCTTCAGGTGGGCACGAAAATGGGCCAAGAGGCACAACCTGTACAAAAGACGTCGGACCAACCCCAAGAACAAGTCTGTTGAGGAGCGCCTACCAAAGATCTAGCGCTTCCACCGACTGTTTCGCAAGCTCCTGCAAGAGCCGGTACGGTACAGGGTGCCCGATGAGTCGGACGTATCGGCGATTACGACGGTCGCAGAGAGGGAGTCCAGAGTTCCCAAGTATGGTCAATTCCAGCTCTGGGAGCGTTGGAATGTTGATCAAGTGCCTTTGGCATTCGTAAACGGGCTGCTCAATACGTGGGAGGAGCGAGGTGCGAAGCGTGTCGCCATCTCACAGCCCTTTCCTGGCCTAGAGAAAAGGCAGTGCACCATGCAAGTCATCTTTGGTCCGGGTGAGAAGACCTTGCTAATTTCGGTGATTTTCCGAGGCACGGGGAAGCGGATCTCGCTGGTGCAGAAGGCCGCGTACCACAAGGACGTGGACGTGTTCTTCCAGGAGAATGCTTGGGCCGACCAAAAGTTCTGTATGGAGTGGGCTAANTCAATTCCAGCTCTGGGAGCGTTGGAATGTTGATCAAGTGCCTTTGGCATTCGTAAACGGGCTGCTCAATACGTGGGAGGAGCGAGGTGCGAAGCGTGTCGCCATCTCACAGCCCTTTCCTGGCCTAGAGAAAAGGCAGTGCACCATGCAAGTCATCTTTGGTCCGGGTGAGAAGACCTTGCTAATTTCGGTGATTTTCCGAGGCACGGGGAAGCGGATCTCGCTGGTGCAGAAGGCCGCGTACCACAAGGACGTGGACGTGTTCTTCCAGGAGAATGCTTGGGCCGACCAAAAGTTCTGTATGGAGTGGGCTAAGAGGTCCTACCGCGAAGGCCTGATGCACGGGCGGGGTGAGCTTTCCAAGGCGAGGTCCATTCTTATCATGGACAGCTTGTACGCGCAGACGACGGACGAGTTCAAGGAGTATCTTGCGAAGGAGTGCAACACTCTCGCCTGGTATGGCCCTTCGGAGTGGACGGACGAGGTGCAGCCAGTTGATGCAGGAGCCGGACGATTTTTCAAGGTGGAAGCTGGGAGGCAGGTGGACATGTGGTTCGAGCAGTCGGACAACCTCGAGAGGTGGGAAACCGCGGCGCTGACAGCTTCTGATCGGCGGGTACTGATCACTCAGTGGATTGGAGCGGCCATGGCAAGACTCAACAGCCAACAGGCGTTCCGATTCCGCCTTTTCGAAAAGTGCGGGATGGCCATGACTGTCGACGGTTCAGGCGATGATCGGATCACCTTGGAGGGTTTGGACAAGCCGTACACCTTCGCAAACGATGAAGACTGTAGCGAGGACGAAGAAGGTTTGGAGAACGGCAGCGATGAGCCTGAGGGGCGGGGGAAGGAGGGCGCTGGACGTGAGACGGTCGTGGGGGGCGCTGATTCCAGCGATGATGAAGACGACGGCGGTAAGTTTGACTTGCAATAGACCCAATCTTTGTCATTTCCTTGTTGATGACAATGTCCATGTTAATATTTGCTTGGATTTTGCTGATGTGCTGTTTCCGCGTTCACGACTACGAGCAAATATGATGGGTTCATGTTGAGTTTCGGCCGTGACACCGTACTTCTTGTGGTGTTTCACGGTGCCCCGTTCGCAGGCACGTCTCAAACCCAGACCGATGAGCTAGCTCTTCTCAACGTCGACGACAGCATGGACCCACAAGACCCGGAGGACGAGACACAAGGAATGGAGATCCCGACAGGCTTTCGCATTCAAGAAGTTAAACCCGTTGCTCTTGACAGATTGCTTTTGCGACGTGGAGTGCTCGTTAGGCTGGGGATGGGGTGGTTTGGAGGGTTGATCATTCAGCAATCTCAGCCGGACACTCGTCACCGGTACGGCTACTGTTTGCAGCTGGAGCTAGACCAGAGTACGCGCAAGATGAAGCTGCCCTTAGACAAGTACACCAGAGATCTGGATGCGACGGTAGGCTACTGGGTTTTGCTTGAGAGCGTTAGTAGATCGGGGAGGGTACGCAGCACCAACGTCGCCCTTGTGAACCAAGATGGTTGACAGTTGCTACTGCATGCCTTGGAGTGTTCTTGTACCAAACAACAGCATTGTTCCTCATGCTAAACACTATAAACACTCCGCCGAGTGCAGTTGACAGCCGCCAACAAAGTATGTCGTCATTCAACGTACGCCAACAGGGCCAATTAGTGTTGAAAAAAATGAACAAGAACATTTCGCTGGAGAAAAATGGGACGGCGAAATAAAAACATGGCCAATAAGACCACGTGCTCGGGTTGGGGCAGCCAATAAGAACTGAGCCTCGCTCAAAATAGGAGGTGCTTAAGTGCGGGCCTCAACTGTAGCACATCCGAAAAAGACTACTCGCGAGACGACCGCACCTATGTAACTGGTGTACACCGACAACATGGTAAAATCACCCCTCTTGCGAAGGGAGGTTTTGGGTACGTTTTCAAGTTTACCGACGCATACTCGCGGATGAAGGAAATCTACCTGCTCAAGGCCAAATCCGAGACCGTTCGAGCACTTCACGCCTACAACATGTAGGTGGCTGCTCCGCTAGGCCGCCGCATTGAGATCATTCGGTGCGACAGAGGAGGGGAAAACGTCGCCAACATTTTCACCGCGTACTGCATGGACTCAGGCATCACCATCGAATATGCCGCGACCAACACGCCTCAGCAGAATGGCGTGTCCGGGCGAGACGGGCAAACCCTGACGACAATTACCCGCTGTCTCATGGAGGATGGAGCCTTTCCGCCTACCCTGTGGGGGGAACTTATGATGACGGCAGTGGACCTTTCCAACCGGTCACCTCATTCGGTACTAGGAGGCGTCACCCCGTACTTCAAGATGTACGGCAAGGAAGCGGACCTGTCTCGCCTCCGGGTCATCGGGGCCAGATCTTTCGTGAATTACGAGCGGTACACGAAGAAACTGAGTGACCGCACGTTCGAAGGCAAACTCTGCGGCTTCAGTCGAGACAGCAAGACCTACCGGATCTACAATCCTGCAACCGGCAACGTAGTGGAAAGCAGGAACGTGACCTTCATTGAGACACCAGCGTACTCCATGCCACCCAGTGTGCTCGATGACGACAACTTCTATTGGAGGGACGTCCTGAACTTCACGTCTGTTCTAGGCAAGGTATCCACCAAAGAAGACGAGTTCGACGGATCGGGAACCCTCGACACCGTCGACATGGAAACCGAGAATCAGCTCCTCCGACAAGAGATCCGCCTTATGCGACACAACAACTTGATTCGGGAAGAGATTCGACAACAGGCGATCGACACGGGACATGACACTCCGCCCAGCCCGCCGACTTCGCCTCAGGTAGCCACATCCGGCAAGGACCCAGATGTTGCAGAGGAAAAAAGCATCGCACCAGGCAGCGCGCCGAAGCCGACCCAGGGGATATCGCGGCCACATAAAGTGACCCGCGCCGCCACCAGGAGGAGGCCGAACGCCTCTGATTCAATTGACCCCTCCTTTGCACCTAGTTCTCTGGACACCACCATGGATGACGGCGGGAGTGGATGCATGACGTCTACTACGATGCGGCCCGACCCCAGCGCACTGACATCTGAACAGCTTTTGGACTTCGCCAACAAGACGTCGTTCCGGATTTTGCTCAACTGAACGAAGAATTGCTCTCAGCATAGCGGGTTTACGTGTACGCTACAGGCACCCCAATGCAGCAAGGATCCTTGGAGGAGGAGCGCATCAAAATCCCGAACAGCTACAAGGAGACCATCAACTCCCCGCAAGCGCCACAGTGGAAAGCAGCCATCGCAAAGGAGATGGACAGTCTGGCGGAACACAAGGGCTACAAGTCGGTCTCCATCACC
The DNA here is from genome assembly GCA_902602495.3 of Ectocarpus sp. CCAP 1310/34. Classification (NCBI taxonomy): domain Eukaryota; class Phaeophyceae; order Ectocarpales; family Ectocarpaceae; genus Ectocarpus; species Ectocarpus sp. CCAP 1310/34. Next base: position 20,806 of record CACKRE030000940.1, read on the forward strand.
AGCGTTCCCAAGGAAGAGAAGATCCTAGGTACAAGGTTCGTCTTCAAACAGAAAGCTGACGGGAAATTCAAGGTCAGTCTGGTGGTTCAAGGCCAGGTGCAGGAGTCTGGCATCGACTACAGGAGGAGCTACGCACCGGTGTGCCGCATCGGGAGCGTTCGCACCTTACTCGCTATAGCATGCGAACAAGGATGGTCAGAATCTCAGATGGACTTCGCCGTGGCGTTTCTGCAGTCTGCAATTGACAAGACGTCTGGGTCAAGCCCGCCCCAGGACAAAGACACAAAGCATCCCGCGACTGGGGACATCATTGTCTACAAGCTCGAACGCAGTCTTTATGGGATTTCACAGTCGCCAGTGCTCTGGTTCGACACCATGGGAGACGTGTTGGTGGTGATCGGATTCAGGCCCACACGTCCGACCCCTGCGTATTCATATACGGAAGCGGCGACACTCTCGTCATCCTAACTCTGGACGTCGACGACATCCTCATCAGCGGAAAGGACCCCGAGCTCGTAGCTGGCCTCAAGAAAGAACTCCACGACCGCTTCGAAATGACGGACATGGGGGAAGTCAGCCTCATTCTAGGCATGCAAGTCACGTGCAGCTACGAGGAAGGCACACTGACAGTCTCGCAGAACAATTACATCAAGACTATCCTGGAAAGGGTCGGCATGGAAAACCCCAACCCCGTCAAGACTCCAGGATATGGACCGGAACTCTCTACTGATCAGCCAGCAGACAAGCTACTCGGAGCGGCAGACACCAAACTGTACCAGCCCATCACAGGCAACCTGCTCTACCTGGCTCAATGCACCAGCATTAGCCACGACGGCGGAGATGGATAGCAGCATGGACGAATCGTACGAGTACCACCAGCAGCGCGACAGCGAGCGTCGCCGCTCGCTCTCCGAGTCCAACGCCGGAGATGGAGAAGAACGGCATATCCTCATGCGCGATCGAGTAGGCGGGGAAAGGCGCCGTCGCGCGCACTACTTCAAAGACGAAAGGGAATTTTGTGAAAAAAGGCTACACAGTCAACCAAGACGTTCTGCCGACGACCCCCGGCCTCCGGCCCCCGGGAGGTGTTCGCGTCGAGGATGATGGAACTGGGTTTCGGAGATGACAAGGCCGTCCGCAGCATGCTCGAATTCATGCTGTCATTGAAGAATTTGGTTGATGTTGTCCAGATCGACCATAATAAGGATGCCACTTGGAACTTCCTCAAGGCCTCGCGGGTCATGAAAAGCTCCCATCACGAAGACCTTGAGGGACGCTTCAAGTTCGAGACGGCTACCAACATCAGGGAGAACATCATCTCCAGGCGCAACAAGATGAAGGACGAAGCAGGAGCCACCAAGCACATGTCCACCAACGGGCGTGAATTCGGTGATGAATCTTCTTGATTGAACAAATCAGGTTCCGTTTATTGCGTTATTTTTTTTTAATTGCAGATAAGTTTGTTTCCTCGCCGCCGAGTGTTTATCACAATGAAACTAGGTTCATAGCAAGCAGGAACAGCTGTTCGCCGAGTAGACAGATCGCTTAGGGAGTTTTACCGTTCCCACATGGTATGATTGACAAGTACATAGCACGAGAGTTGTGTGTGCAGGCAGCGTAAGAAAATGATATGAGAGTCGAACCACGTTTGCCGTGTTTCTTGATCAAAGGGTCGTGTCGGAGGTATGCACCGCTTGTTGTGTTACTTGATTAAGGGGTCGGGTCGGAGATATGCATCATGGCTGGATACCTGCAGTAGCATAACGAGTCACGCTGGATACCTGCAGTATTGCATCATCATGAGTCAAGCATTTCGCTCTGTAGTCGATTGCAGCAACACAACAAGACGTCTCTGTCTGTTGCGTACATACGTATGTGCAAGTACATGCGTTCTACGCGTGTAGCCTAGGGTAAATAGGCTGAGAGTTTTGTGCTAGATACATACACAGCAGCGGTAGAAGCCTGCGTGTAGAAGTTGACCAGGGAGACTCTGCGTCAGAGAGATTGACGGAATATGTTCAAGTCGAGCAGCGAGACTCTTGGTTATCGAAATGTTTGCGGTGAAAGTTTTGCTGAGTTGTTCAAAAAGACCCCGAGAGACCAGTACAGCAAGTAGATCTCGGGATAACCCTCTTTTTTGACGCTTGTATGATACTGTTTTTTGTTTTCGAGATGAGACACAAGCGCGCTCTCGCCCCCTGTGTGCTCACCCCACTTTAGCACCATCAAAACCTGACCCGTCGCTTCTTTGTTCCGAGGCACCCATCAAGTTGCACCCGCACTCGAAGTGTAACCTCTGTGTAGGCTGCTGTACAACCACAGCTGCTGTGCAACCACAGCCTACGAAGCGACCGCTGCACACAGCACACACCCGCTGCCGCAGAGACGCTTATCCCCGAGATGCACTCGCCATTCGAGGGAGTTCATGCGTGCCTGGTCCTTGCCATCCCGCTGGCCGGTTTTTAGGCCAAAAATCTACGTCTTGGTCTCAACTCGAGGTTGTAAGTGATTGTCAGTAATGCTGCGGGCGATTCCTCGCCCCAGCATAGGACAGCGGTGGGCATCAACACTACCATTGTGCACGAGCTGTCTGCTAAGTGGCAAGCCCGAAATGCGGCCTAAAACGGCAGCAGCCAGCGTGGTCGGCATGCCAAAATCGTGTGGTGCGAACTCTACTCACAGCCACCCACGTGGCACCAAACTTCAGGAAGGGTCTATCTGGGTATCATGGTCGACTCCTTACCTTGTGGATCCGCCATGATGACGCTGGAGCAGATGGCGCCGATGGCCCACAGCAGCCCAGCTGTGATCGTGCTCAAATTATAAGCGATTCGGCCTGCTTCTGCAACTCTGGTTGGGCCACATGTCACAGTCCCGTTAGTTCCCTTTTTGAAACCGTCTGATTTTTTCTCGAACTGAGCTGTGTTTGTCAGAGGGAAACTGCAATCCCCAGTGCTGCCTCAATTGATTACTCGCAGAGTGTCGTCAACCGTCGATCGTCATTTTAGCTACCAAACAAATACCCGATGTCAGAATACTGCTTGTTGTACTGCGGCGGACAGTATGGTATCACATTCCCCCCCCATGGTTTTCGACAGCAGAGTGCAACAATCAGGCGTGATTCCGCAACATCCAGGATGCCAATTTTGCATTCCAACGCCATCACGGATAAAACTCCAAAGCGAAACAAGAACCCAACATAGACATACCTAAAAGATGAGTGGCCAAAATCGGGTACACCCGACCCCAATCCGGCCATTATCGGTTACACTTGTTTTCACAGTCGGCAGCGCCCTCCTGGCGCCATCTGATTGGCCGACGCCCGCCCCTACCCGGCCCTGACCCTATTCCCACCGGATGCACCCGATCTTGGCTACTCACCCCCCGGAGGGGTACCCGATGATACTCTCGCCTACCCGAAAATGGCTGGGCTATTCGAACAACAGACCACCAGCAGACCACGCTCACGAACACACGTCACCAACACCCCGCACTCGAATTCCGACGCTTGCGACGACGGGCGGAGGCGGACCTAACCCGGCTATAGCGGCGGAACTCTCGTTTGAAGTGGATCAGTGGATCTCCCTCCTGCAACGCGGCGGAACTCTCGTTTGAAGTAAATCTCGCTCCTCAACCCACCAAGTCTCTCGTGGTTAATCTCGGCACTCGTGCCTGAACGGTAGACTGGCATCGGCAGAATATGAGCGATGAAGTAGAGAACACCAAGGTCCTCGCGCAAGGCGCGTGCTACATCACCACTAGCTATCATGCTGTGTGTACCACCACTCTCTCTATCTTTCCCCATCTCCTGTGGCAAGCCCGCAGTTTCTTGTCTCTCCCACGTACTCACGAGAGGTCGAAGTGAAGGAAATACGTATTATCGTAAAATCCGACGTCCCACGGCATCCACTGCTTGCTGCTGCTGCATTACTGTACGATCCTCTTCCTACTCAACAATGTGTCATATATCTCCGGTCTTGATCGAGACATAACCACGGCATCCACTGCTTGCTGCTGCTGCATTGCTGTGTACGAACGACCCTCTGCGTACACAACAACGTGCCATACATCTCCGGTCTTGAAATGTCTATACATGTGTTCCAGACGAAGCGACACCCAGATGCTTCTGTGCCTGATGCCCATATACACCTGGGTGAAGGAGTACCTCGACGTGAGTCAGGATTGCCTCACCTTTTTGGGCGTGAAGGAACCCACCTGTGTGTGCCGAAGGGTCAAACAATTCGATGGTGTTCAAACGTGTTCCTCAACCATTGTGTATAATATGGTGTTGGTTTGGTAGGCCACTGGTTCTGTTGCAATGTGGCGACACGTGTTACCCCCACGACGTGACGTTCACCGTGTGGTTGTGGATGGAGTACGCTTACCATTTTGCGAACTCCACTGTCTTTCGCTGGTCGTATTCGCCTTGACGCTTTCCTTCAGCACAAGCCGGGTTTCAAGTGTTTTTTTTTTCTTTGCATCGAATGAACGAGATTGTTGCGTCTGAAAAGAGCATGCTTTGCCCACCAAGCAACTTCTGCTCGTGGTTGCTTGCAGTGAGAAACCTTCCCGTACGTTTCGCGGGTTAGACACGTTACTTCAGTCTGCAATCCCAACAACTTATTGGTCTAGTCTATGTACCGTTGCTTCCGAAACTTTGACCTGTTTTTCTCTTACTCATCAGGTGTACTACAGCACCGACGCGGACATCACCGACGACTATGAGCTGCAGGTGACACTTGAAACTCATCGTCCTTTGCCGTCGCGAGCGTTGGTGCAATCCGATTGTGTGACTGCCGTTTGTACGTGCTCATTCTAACATGTGTTTGGAGTAGGCGGCTGTGCAGCCTTCACGTCCAGCGCGCGCCCACACTACAAACCAAAACCGGGGTTCAATCAACTGTGAACTAAAGGAGCTTGATGGTTTAGGAAGGGGATGGACACCAGCAATGGAGTAGATGATAGAGCCGCCTTTGCGAACTGACGAGTAAAGTCGGTCTGGTTTGGTTCCGTTTTGACGCGTACATGACGACGCCATCTGATAACGTACCCCGCTGCCGGTACCCACTTCCAATGCTGCGACTACCTTCCACGACCCTACCCTCTGTCCCGCCGACAGTTCATGGACGAACGGTAGGCAAAAACGATCGCGTGGACGTCGACGATAGTGACACATTTAGAGGTGGCGAAGAAATGCCTCTCTGAGAGTGGATCTCGCTTCTGACTCCGTGTTGGTGAAACTGTGGAAGATAAACATAGACAGGAGTCTTCCGCGCTATAACAGGGGCCTCCCTTCCGCCCATCACCCACGCAGGCGTTCGTAAACGAGCTCGCTACCGTGGGAGAATTCAAGTGGCTTGCTGAATGGGACAACTCCACGGACAAGAAGGGCCTCTTCGCCAAGGTCCGCATTGAGTGTTGTTGCTGCTGCTGGTTTTCTTGCTGCCGGACAACGATCTGCGACCTTTGCATGACGTGTGTCAACGAGTCCTAGGAGTGTTTTTGGTATATCTCCACCACGCTGTCACGCCCGTGACATATCTCTCAACGCGGTCAAGTCTTTTGTTGTTTTTTGGACGTTTCGCTGTTGGCAACTCTCAAGTTGCGGTCCGTCGCTGGCGGTGTCTTTGATAGTCTACCGGTTTCCCTCCTGAGGCTGTCCTCTTTTGTCACATGTCACAGGCGCTGGCTAGTCTGATCTACTCTGCGAGCACTCTGCACGCCGCGGTCAACTTCCCCCAGACGACCACAATATCCTTCGCGCCCAGCAACCCCGCTTCTGTCTACGTGCCACCCCCCACCGACAAGGTAAGGGCGGCACGGGATACTGGAATCGCAGGATAAGTCGACACGGTTTCGCGGTGAAATTCGAGGCATATTTTTCAAGGGTGTGTTCGGTAAGGTACGGGTACGCTCAGTAGGGTGTGAACACTTACCGAAGCGTCGCGAGATTTCGGTAAGGTTTGGAAGCCTGTACTTACCGCCCGTACATACCGGAGGTATGCCTCGGCACGTACCCTCGAACACGCTCTTTGTTGTGTGTAGAGTATGCGCGGTAGGGTATGAAATTTTACCAAGCCTGTACCGGAGGGTATCGAGACTTTTGGTGGGGTATTTTCCATGCACCGAAGCTGCCTGATGTCGACACCTCGATGATTGTCACCATCGTCGGTTGTTTTGCAGACGGAGAGGACGTTCGAAGACTATCTGGCCTATCTCCCGCCCCTCGACATCGCCACAAGGCAGGTCATCCTCTTCACCTAACTCGGCAACGTCGTCTACACAACGTGAGTCAGTCCGAATCCTCGATGACGGGCCTGAACAAACAACAACTAACTTGGGTCGACCAACTTGCCGCACGGTTTTGTGTGTACCAAGCTTTTCGTTCGAGTTGGAGTAAGAGGGGGCACCTGAATATTCGCCCTCAAGTGCTATTGTTGCTCGGCGCTCGCGTCACATACCGCCGGTCAACCTTCGGGCGACGTTCGTCGAACATGCCCTCGTCTGCTGAGGCTGCCAATGCGCTGCTTCTATTGATAAGACCCGTGTGAGAAGAACCGAGTGTACTGGCCTGTGCCAGCAAACGTCAGGAAGTGCTGCGACATCACTACGAAGGCGACAAGGCCGGCACGGTTGATTGTGGCATCTTCAGTCATTGCTAGACAACACGCGGTATGTATTGTTACCTTCTAACGTTCCACTCACGCCTCTGGTGTTGTTGCCCTCTCCCGCACAATTTAAACTCATGCCATCAAAATGCGATGACCGCTGGGGGGAACGAGCGATTACAGGCTGGGTGACTACGAGGCGAACCAGTTCAGCGACCAGCGTGTGCTAGCGCCACTCGCCAAGTCCCAACAGGCACTCGAAGACATCGAAACCGATATGGTGGACGAGTAAGTCGGCTAGCCAAGCTAGATGGAAAAAATACTCGAAAACCTATCTGCAGTCTAATGTACCAGGCGAACCTCTCATAAGAAGGTGCCACTTGGGTTGACGCTATTGGTGGACTCTGCGGCCAAGAGGTTCCGGTCGCACAAGAATGGCAGAGTTTGACGTCATTTTATCGAGGCCTCCAGACTTGACTCGGATTGTAGAATGCGGACCGACAACGGGAGGGTTTCGCTGTACCGGGGACTCCCATGTGATTGTGCGTTATCATGTGTTGACAAGGAGAGTACCTCGGCAGAAGTCAATCCTGGTTTCGTTCCTTAGCGAGAAACGGTGCAGGCTTCACCATGTCAACAAAGACTTGCTCTCCCTTTGTGGGAGTTGAGCTGTCTGATCTGAGTTGACCAATTCGCGTCGCAATGCTTTACCTACACACACGGCGAACATGACGTTCGCGATGGGCATGCCGAAGAGCGTTCCAGTCGATGACCCATGTGAACTACCACTGTTTATCCTGTAGTTATGAATGCAACAATGTATGTGTACCCTTTCCGTTCATCGACGTGCGCGCACACGGGTCAATAAGTACTTAACCCGACGGGGGCGCCGGCGCTTCCTTTCGTACGATTGTATCTCGTTTGACTTCAATTGTTGTCGTGAATGGCGAACAACCTTCCCCCCGCTCGCCGCCAAAATCCAATGCCTGGCAGGAACGCCTTCGTTGTGTCTTCCTGGCGCAAGAGAGGCAAGGAAAAGAGGGTCGCCGCCAACTTCGGGTAGACGACGCTGCTTCCCGAGAAGGTCCCGCAGTCCATCAACACATGTAGGTGCATGCGAGGTGCAGTTGAGTGGAAACTGTTTTCATAGGTTCGGTCGTTTTGATGCGGGTGACATTACCAGGGCATGCTGAGACGGGCTACACTTGGCATGACAACCCCCACCGTGCCGATATATACTACGACTTACTCGTGTGGTTTCTGTTGACAGTTGTTCTAGTAGCTATAGCAGTAGCAGTAAGGCTTCCCCCGTGTGTCATGATAGTCACTCACGGTTGCTTTGTCGAGTTGAGAGGTTGACAGAGAATGACTCACGTGCACAAGGTTGAAAACGATGGGGGAAGGTAGGAGGTGGGATGGATGACGGTCGTTGGAAGCAAATCTGTCAACCAACGCAATATTCCAGCTTTGTTTCGAGACGGTGACATCAGGATCGAACGAACATCATGCCTCACGATGTTTCCCTCGCCGCCCGCCTACCCAAACCGCTGCTTCAACGAAGACCTACATTTCAGTACGAAGAAACGCAACAAGATTGAGACCACACCATCCAGCACTAAAAACTCACTCGTCGTCAGGGCATCACGGCGTGAACCATGAGGTCCGAACGCGATGAAAATTTGAGGGACGGGGGAACGCCTAAACCTGATGGGGACCAAGGGATACTTAACTGCCTTGGCATGATGCCAACCTATTTGCCTCACTACAGTAGTCTTCATAAACTCTAAAACACCGAGCAAAATCCTCTCGAAGCTCCATCGCATTAAGCAGACCTGTGTACACCACCGAGTGAAAATACCGAGTCAGTCCCAAGGCACGCGAGACCATCTTCGTGACCGAAAGCCTTCAACCGTTCCTCCTGGTGTCGAGGCTACACGTGGTACGCGTGCGTGCATTAAGCACGGTATCCTTGCACGAACTGCAAACACCCTAGACTAGACTACAGGCCAGGTACAATTCCCGTCGGCGTCTGTCCGAAATCATTTCAGAAATTTCCACATACTGCAGCATGCATGTATGCACGGGCTTAAGATGTTGTGTCTGATGAACGTTGTTGTTGTTATCTTCACATTAAAAACCGTCCCGTTCTCTCTGCCCACTACCTTCTTCTGTCCGCACTAGTCTAACACTTGACGGGGTCGATTCGGGTGTTCACGGGCTGGTCTAACTTACCCAAAGAAGGTTACGAAAGTATCTGATGAATGAATTGTGTAGTCTGTTCAAAAAAGATCTGATCATGGTCCCTCCCAATGCCTGTCTGTCTGTGTACTACACCAGCCTACAATAGACTGCATGGAAGATCGAGATGCTAAGACCGATGAAAAAAAACAATTGAGATTCAAGGTAGGTGTCAGGAAATTCAAACCGCGTGATCTTCCGCCTTACAGAATATATGTCTCCTTGCCGACGCCCAATTGCTTCGATTTGTGTGAAACCTCCTGCAGCCCCCCTCTCTCCAGCAAAAAAAGAAAATCGGAGAACAATGTGTGTTCAGAAACAAGGTGACCTGTGACCTACCGTAGATGTTGTATATAGACTACACTGCGGTAGTCACCACCAAGTCTAAAACCGGCGGCTGGCGCCGCCGCGGTTCGTCCGGTCAAAGCTCTGCGATCGATCAACAATAGACAAATGTGGCGAGGATTCTTGTAGAGCAGACTAGTGGTATCCTCGTAATCCGCTAGTCGCAGAGGTCGTGAGTTCGAATCCCCATGGGGGGGTGTACTCATAGTCGTGCATGCCGTAGTCGTTAGTCTAGACCATTGACCTCGCATCCCTACAAAGCCGGGACGGAGCACGCCGGGATCTCACCGGACCAGGCTCTCACATCACCAAGCGCGAAGCGCCGTGAGAAATTCGGCGAGTCGCATGAAGGGTGCGCTGCATCCTGCTAAGGGTGTTCGGCATCTTGTGCTTACTTCCTTGCATACGAATGACAGCTGCGTATGACTTTATTTTCTTGAGCTTCCACTTCCTGAGACAGCTGTAGGTGATCCAGCAAGGAACGGGAGCCGAACAAATATATCTCGGAACGTTCGCAAGTTCCCAATCGGATGAACGGGTACGCACATGCCATTCGTCCGCAATTAGTCTACTTGTTGTCTCGTTAGACTAGTCTAGGTGACTACCTACAGACCTGGCTTGTACCGTACCTATTTATCGGTCGGTAGAGGCGAATATACTGGGTTTATGCATTGCACACTCGAATATGCGTAGTCTTGCTCGTCTAGACTACACTACATCTGTTCGATTTTTTCCATATAATATTCATATTTTTCGATGTTGTCTAGTATGCATAGCATACTGCTATCATTGGACTCTGTCGTCTGCCCCTCTGGCCCCTATCCTCCACTTCTACCAGCTAGACGACCCAACCGGGGTCACATAGGAGGGGGGGGTTGGACCCCCTCCTGCGGTTCCTGCCTGAGCTTTTTTTATCGCGAAAAGGGTACAGCAATCCCTTTCCTTGCGACGTTTGAAGTCGATCAAGTTTACTAACAACGAGCTTTGCAGCGCGTCGCTTCCGATGGACACCAGTATTTTTTTAGCGAGAAAAACTCACTCTGTCGGGACTCAAGGATGTACCTGACGTGTTCCTGGTCCCTGATTGTCGCTATGCGCGTCATGCACTGAGTTGTTTCTGTTCCTGCCATTCATTGTGTACGTACATAGCTGATGATGCGTTTCAGAACGTGTTCAGCGTATATCTCCACCATTGTATTGTACCGTACAAAGACTAACCGTTGTTGACATGGTTTTGGTTCACCTCTCATGTGAACAATGTATGTACGTACATGAAAAGCGGGATGAAACTATTTGCCTCGCTTAGGGTGGGTCTTAACGAAGAAATCAGATCACGAAATCGCATTCAGATTTGGTGTTAAGACGGGAAGATCCAAAGAACTCTTGTTGATTGGCTGAAGAGTGACGGAACCCGTCGAACCTTCAGAACTTCAAACATGACGACCCAAAACCAAATCGGTACTTGTTGTTGTTGTTGTTGTTGTTGTTGTTGTTTTTCTTTCCATGAAACTCGTGTCAGTTGCTAATCCCAAAATCTAGCAAAGACTCGGTCCGTGGTAAAAAAAAAGCTAGAGCCATCCGAAGAACTAAAGAACACACACACTATTAGCAAGAAAAGGGTACATGAGCCCGAAGAGGTACACCTACAATCCCTGCAGCACGTTTTGCGTGCTCACAACTGAACTACACGCCCACGCACTACAAATCGACTACAGCAGCAGCATCACCCCCCTTGTCCCGCATGTAACCAAAATGAATGTTTGTCGACTACAGCGTACTGCTATCTGAAGTGCTGCCTGCACAGTAATAACGATAACACCATGGTGCATGGTACACAAGCTCGGGGCATGCAGCTGCTGTCTGAAGTGCTGTCAGAATGAGTCCGTGGACATGCAATGAAGAACACCCAACCAAAGCCATCATTGCAATTGACAACCACCCGAATCTNGATTGCAATGGACAATCACCCGAACCTCTCCCGATCGTCTGTGTTAGGCACGCAGTGAAAATATCGACAATAGCTAAGAATCGTTCCACATTGAAGGGGTCTTCCACGATTCAGGAACACAATTAAGGAACCCGGGTTATCCGCGCCATCTCTGCCGCGTCTCTCTACAAAAACAGTGACTTCATCACACACACCCAACACCTATTTTCAGGAAAAAAACGGAAAATATTTGACAATACAAGAGATGTTTGTCCGTGCGCCACGGTTCGATGNCAGGAACACAATTAAGGAACCCGGGTTATCCGCGCCATCTCTGCCGCGTCTCTCTACAAAAACAGTGACTTCATCACACACACCCAACACCTATTTTCAGGAAAAAAACGGAAAATATTTGACAATACAAGAGATGTTTGTCCGTGCGCCACGGTTCGATGCCACCCGCATGCTCCGGTTCCGCTGCTCCAGTGCCGCTGCTCCGGTGCCGCTGCTCCGGTGCCGCTGTGGCCCGGTCTAGCACGACCAAACTCTACCCGCTCGCCCGCTTCGTACACGCTCTCGTTGCTGTCTTTCCATGGCGGTTCCTCGCTTTCTCCCTTGTTGCACTTAGGGTCGTTGGTCTGAAAATTCTCGCGCCGAAGGGTCAACCAGCCCAATCAGCTCGTCACCACCTGTTCCCTCCTCCTTTGATAGCAAAACCAGGTTACTGAGACAGTACAGCCCCCTCTAGCAAACCTTGGGCCGTGTACACAGTGCCCGTCCACCTTTCTGATGACGTCTGCCTCCGCGCACAAAGATGGGATGGGCATTGCTGCCTACACCGACGGCCTGGAGGCCCGCGCATCTGCACCTTTGCACCTGACGCACCAGTGCCGACCCAACTCCACCACTACGCACGCCTCGCGGCGGGTGCGCCGCAGCAAGAAGGTATCGGTCCCTTGAGGGTGAGTCTAGCCCTGCTCGCTGGAAAGACCCCCCCCCTCGCTATGGGTCATGCCTACGCAAAACCTTCCCGAGGCAGCGAGGGGAAGAAGGGGAAGGGTGTACTTGAAAAAAGGTGAAGTGATTCAATCGAATCCCCATTTGGGTGAACCGCAACCACAGTTGCGGGACCACGGGCTACTCGCATGCACGGCGCGTGTCCACCTACCCCCATCCACATGAACTCCATCCACCGCCGAGCACAGAGGAGAGAGCAAGCACAAAGAGCCAACCCAAAGGAAGGGTGACTGCGCTTCGTTGTTGCACGTGACTGGCGGCGAAAAAAAACGTGCGGGATGTGTTGGTCTGTGGGGCAATCTCCTGTGGGTTGTCGAACCTAAAATGCTCAGACGAATTGGTGGCTTTCCGTCAGACGAGGCTCGAGTCAAAGTCTCGTAAAGCCATGTACGCGTTTGGTGACTCTTATATTCTTGTATCGAAATGTGATTTGGAGATCTGATTTCTTCGTTAAGACCAACCCTTAACCCTCGTAGTACCCAGTCCCTCCGCAAGAAAAATGACAAAAAAATATTCGTCAACCAGTGGTGGAGGGGCTACAGTCCCTCCGAAGAAACTGAGCTCCTTGCCAGACAAAGGGTGACTTGGCTTCAGTATAAAAAGTGTCCCCAAAACACGTGGGGACACTATGCATACTGAAGCCAAGTCAGATTTTTTTCCAGCACCAGGCGATGTACAGTTTTGCGAACTGGGGGGCACGCGGGTTCGGAGATGTGTACAGCAAGTCAGAGGCCCACGAGAGGCATCACACAGCGTATGACACGGCCTACCATCTCACCAAGCATGATAGACCAAGGGTTCTCTCACGTACCTTGCATACAGCGGAGCCTAGCGTGACTGCAGTGCGGTAAATAGGCCTTTGAGTGCTGTGTCCCAAAGTGTTCCCAAAGGGTCTTCATTTGGGCTTCCGGTACTAGGAGGCTTAAGATACCGCCCCTCCTGCGCCGATCTTCAAAGCTCAAGCTTTGACGGTGCCAAAATTGGTGGTGTGAAAACCGCCTCGTCGAGGGCTTTCCCAAAACATGTTTTGATTTGGCATTCTCGTCGTCATGGAGTCATCTCGCGAGAGTGATCGGTCTTGGGACCATTTACCGTACGCGCCGCTGCGTAACCTCTGCCTACCAGTACCTTGTTTCGCGTGCGAGGCTCGGGTTCTTATTTCCTTCGCAGGTCATCAACCACGACTCTTACTCTTCTCGTGCGGTTCTGAACCTGGAATCATAACTGCTGTGTGCTACGGTACATGCTTTGTTTCGAGAAGCAAAAATAAACAACACAGGAGATAGTTCAAAACTTTTTCAGAGCGGTGGTGGTGGTGCCCTTCATGTTCTGGCGGCCTTGAATCAAACTCTTCACATACCGTTTGATATTGTCCAGTGCTGTGCGTCGAAGCTGGAGAGGGCAACATGTCAAAAGCACGTCGTAATTGATTCTGTCACGTCGGTGTCGCGCCCCTTGGGAGCGATGACATGTGTTGCTCACGATGAACCAGGTGTTTTGGTTACGGAAGCTAGCGTCTATTGAAGCTGAAAGCAAATCGTTAGACTAGTCAGCGCTGACTATTATAGTCTAATGGTTTGATTCGAAGCCGAAATCAAACCATTAGACTAATCAGCCACCGACTAGTCTAGTAGTTGGATTTCGGCTTCTGTAGGTCCTCGCACGGAGCCCCCCCAGCTCGCTTTGCCACAGAACAATACATGACATACGTACTCTGTTTCCGAGAGATACAGTAAAAGGGCAGACGACAGAATTTACCCACTGTATTTTACGGTCCTTAGTATCACGCTATGTACTTGGCAAGCGCTGGCTGACGTGGGTCACCCTATGCATACGAGGGTGCAAACGCCCCGAAAGCAAGTGACCAAGCCTCCGATCGGAGGTGGGCGCACTTTGTGTTGACATGTTGGAGGTAGGCAAAAGGTCGTTTTTAGGGCCATCCTGCCGCACCAGCATTTATTGCTGATTAGCCTAGGTCGAATGCAAGTGGGTACAGCAGTATTTCAGGCCGGCCGTTACCGTTGTAGTGGAGAGCACAACTTCGAGCAGCGACTTTTCCGCCCTATCGATGTTCAATGTACCTGTCTGCCAGATGCACGTAATCACACATCCCTCCGATTGTTGTCAGTCTGTCTCGTCTCCGAATGGAGTTACATGTGGTTGAGCTTCGCGCCACGCGGCCCCAGATAAGACAGAGATACGTATCCAATCTGCCGACGAACGTTCGGCAGGGCTGCCCAACTTTGAGCTATTGTATCTTCGCAAGGGTTTGAGCTACGTTTTTGGGCGGTGCTCCTGAGCGTGTTCGAGTTAGTGTTGAGGTTGCACAGTAACTACTACTGTCACCGGACGTGCTACTGGAATGTCCTCGAAGCATGCCTGTTCGACGGACGAGATTGGCGACGTAGTCATCCGTATGGTGGCACACCGTTCGTTTATCATGAATAATAACATGTCAATGTGTGTGTGACCGTGTTGGAATTCTCTTGTTCTGCAGATGGGCTCCTCGAGAAAGACAGCGATACTGGCGGTAGCGACTGGAGCGACCGCGCTATCTGGACTTCTCACCGGCGCACCTTACGCCATCGGTGTCGCAGCCACCGCGGCGGAGGATGGCAGGTGCCCCGCCACAGGCGGAGAGGGCTCGTGTGCGGCCCCGATCGCGACGGAAGAGGCTACTGCAGGCGGCGGACTGTTCGACGGTTCCTCATCCATGTTCTCGAGATTGACCGGTCTGTTCGGTGAGAATGTTGGACCGATTTGATGATTATTTGGTCTATTTTGATTGTAGTATACTTTGGGTTTCTCTTGCACCCATGTTCGTTTGGTGGGTAGCCTTGACTGCCCCAACGAAATGATTCCGGAGTGGTTTGGTCACCACTTGGAATACACGCAGTGGCCTTGCACTCGTGGGTATCTCGTCCCCAGCTTTCCCGATTTGGGGGAAAGCCTCGTAAAGGTTATGGGAACGACGACACAAGACGGATGCAAACGTCAGTCAGCCAGTGTGAAAGGGGCAGACTCGTGGAGGGGTAACCCTGGGAACAGGCTATGCTTTGCATTCGTAACATCGTCCAAGCCCGAACCATGTGCGGGAAAACATTTTGTTTTGTCGGTGGCGGTCTCCATCGACGTGCATCATGCCGATCTCCAGTGGCGACAATTGCTTGCACGTTCGTGCGGGATACTGAGACTTGTTTATTCCGAGCTCCGACCCTTATTCCAGGTCGCCTCTGCGTGTATGTTCGTTTGTAATCTGTTGCGTGTGTCCTGTTGGTTGCGGCGCTTCCAGGATCCCCTAATGCAGAGACCTGTCTGCCCCAAGACCCGAAGGCAGGCACGGTAGGTCGCAAGAATCAGCTTGATGCGGCACGGAAAGACTTCGTCAGGCAGAGGGTGAGCGGGTACAGAGATGGGTCCGGGTTGGATTCTATCGGCGAGCGGTAAAACGATACTTTCAATGTTTGTTTTTTTTTTAGTCTCAACCCGATATTGGCAACCCAACATGATCTGCAAGAAGGGTTTGGTATTTGGAAAACACTTGCATTGCATAAGGTCGTAACATTACTCTGCTCATGCGTTATTTTCATGACTGCCAGTTGCCCCAAATGATTTCAGCGTGTTTTTTTTGCTACTCATACAGTCGCCTTGGTACCCTGGCCAATGTCCGTTACCGGGAACACCTTTCATAACCCTCACACTCCCACATGAAAGGCAAAATCTTGTCGTGCTCGAACTCTGACGCCCACCCCTTGCTTTAGAAAACTTGTTCTCTCGTCGGCATGAGATTCCTTAGCCGATACGTACTCCCACACTGCAACCTCAGAAGGTTTTCACGAAAGGGCGATCGTTTGTATTGTTTGAGTTTGCTCTGTAGTATTTTGTAGAAATGCTGCCCGAATTCGCACCCGACTCAGTGATCGTTCACATCACAGAGCCGTCGTGCCGTTGGTCTTTGAATCGATTCCGCAAAAATTCGTTGAACAACGACAGCGCAGTCGATCGACATGCCCTTCCTGGAAGACTTCCCCCCCGACGACCAACGCCCGAGTATTTCATGGGTTACTAAGCTGGCGGGCGCCATCGTCCGAGCCAACGTTGGGGCTACCAGGTGGTACAAGCAACAAGCTACCCAACGTCGCCCAGCCTGCAAACGCCGCTCTCAGGTGGACCTTGTTCTTGTTGCATCGACTTGACCCGCCTCGCATATCTCCTCTGCCGCCACCTCGCCGACAATGCTGGAGCAAATATTTTGTTGGCTTTCCCTCCCCCCCCAACCCTCTCACCAAGCCGCTTTCGTATGTCCCGGTTAAATATGGGATAGTCTAGGTGTTGCTGAGAGAATGATTAGGGTTGGTGTATTGTGCCTAGGATGATGGCCTGCATGTCTGCCCCGCCCGCCAATTCCTCCTCCACTGTCAGGGGAACGATTAGTATCGGAGAGATCATCGAGGCCGTTTCAGACCCCTCTAGGGCCAAGACCTTCGTGAAGAGGCTTCGAGAGCTCATCAGCGAGGCGAAAGTTAACGAACGAGTCAGTTTTTTGTTGTTGTATTCAGGTAGTATGTGTGGTCGTGGGGACGAACGAGTAGGGGCAGTGGTCGGGGCCATGGACAGTTGGTGTGTGGCGGGATGGACGTGGTCAATGCATGAGCAGCTCTTGTTTATTTGCTAGAGAACCGTGTCGATTCGCGACGAAATGCCGCAAATCTGTATGCCTGCAGTGGTTGTGTACTCGGTGTCTGCTTTGATTCGGCCATCGTGCGCTCGACCCCACTGCATATGACACGTGTGCATGGCGCATCGGGGTAATTTGGGTCGTACCAACCCCAATCAATCCGCCATCCTAAGCCCCGGCCGGCGTTGACGGTATTCGGCAATGAACATGGGAAACAACAGAAACCAAACGGTTGTGTTGGGCAGTAAAGGATGGTGCCCCGCGATACCGTGCAAGTGTCAATTACGACGTTTCCGCGACACCTCTATTCAGCCAGTCAACATCAACGACTACGAATACCTCCACGCCTTCCCCATCAAGACACCTGATGCCATGTACGACTTCGATGAGGACGACGCCTTTACCAGGCAGCGCCTCCAGGGTAAGGTTAAGGCTAAGGCCATAAAAACCTCCCGTCTCAGGGCATCTCGTTCAGAACAACGAGACTCAGTTTAGAAGATAACGGGTATCCAAAATCTTCCCGGAAATAGTATCAGCAGTGGGGACCGTGGTATGGCAAATATTGCGCCAATACAATGTGACGAGATGCTGCATCAGACAATTTGACGATATGCTTGGATCAGAGCGTGGTGTTGGACACCCCATGCCATTGACGTAGAATATTGCTTACCTAAAGGGTCGAAAAAAAACCTGAGACGCAAGTGGCCTAAATATCCACACACTGAGTTTCATTTCTCCGTTGATTCGTTTCCGAAATCTGCTATTTTAGGCCCGACCTGTGTGGTGCTTGAGAAGTGCTCCGAAGCCACCCGTCAAAAGCTCAAGGTTCTCGACTCCGACCCTTCTTACAAGTTACAGTTCGGATGAGGCAGTTCGTCGGCTTGTGGCAGTGGCCTGGGACACCGGACACCGGCTTTGAGACCACGTTTGACCCGACAAAGACACCGGCGCGTACAGTTCTGTGCATCTACTGCTGTTGGTGTGCTTCGTCTGGTGTTGCGTGGACGAGTTGGTCAGCTTTGCTCCTCGTTGTTGTTGTGATTCTCCTGCAGAACCTCAAGGACAAGATGGACTCTCTCATGAAGCTATTCGTTGTGGACCATCACCTCATCAAGGTGCATGCGAAGGCGGGCGGTGCATTGTGTTTATTTGGTAGGTACCTGGATGTCGCTTCTCCCTTTTTTTATTCCGAACATGTACGGTGATGAACCAGTTGCTGGAAATCCTGGAATCGATAGAGCTCGAAGGTGTCACAATGGTGGCGATAAAGTCAGTGCATGCAATTTTTCCAACATGTCTTGCTTTTTGGAACCACCTGCAAGCCGAGTACAGCAGCAGAGTTAAGCAAAGCCTGTTCTACAGGGACTTTGGGATTCCAATCTGTGAGACCGTGGCTTGCAATGTCCGCCCTACCTGGTATCTGTACATGAATAATCTTCCTGAGCAGATAGATCTGATGACGTCGTGCGATGTCATTGCCTGAGTAACGTCTTCCCAACCGTAGATTATTTTCTTGTCTCGTTTCCTCCACGTAAATGCTGATAGAATACCTAAGCTTCGAAGGTTGTTTCTTACCCGGCAGGATGACCTCCGTACTGCGACCTACCTTGCTCTTTATAATTCTCGGTAATTCCAGGATGTGGAAACATCTCCCCTGGAAGGTATCCCTCGGTATCTGGCACCTAGTGTGGCGCTTTTCGAGGCTGTGGATGAGGAGCTGCTTCCTCTCAGACCCTTGGGGATACAGGTGCGGCAGCGATCGCAGGTGGCTCGTTTTTGGCCTTTTCTAATTTGGAGCTTCTTTCCTTTCTTCATCACGTTTAGCTTTCCTTCGCTCAAAAAATGGAAGCAATGGTGCCTACGCATTGGAAGCATCTCGATACACACGCTTCCAGCGGACTCGCTCGAAACTCGTGTGATTTGTGTGAGGCATACATACCAGGGCAGCACAGAGATGAGAGTGTGGCACCGGTTTTGGTACCATCACTTTGGTTGGAGATGGTTCAGACAAAACGAAATCGAGCCGGTTGGTCACTTGCGGTTGTGAATATTAGGACGAGTAGTGACACAAGATGGCCCTTGCAGCGGGTTAGGGTAAGGGTGTGTGCAAAGATGCACGTGTTAGCACAGCCGTGACTCGACGAATGATTGAACGTGTCCCGGCCGCCAGCAACAGATCTCAATGATGTCCTTTGTATGCACAGTTGCTTCGCGTGTACGGATGATTGTCCATTTCTACTTCAAAAAGTATTGTGTCAACGGCAGCTGGCTGATGCTTTACTAGTGTCTTACCATTATCCGCTTCGATGGAGTCCCTATTGTCCTGTCAACCCTTTGCCGCTTGCTAACTGGGGTTTCCATGGTGACTATACAGGGAATATAGCGTAAGCATCTACTTGAGCAATGGCAGAATCTTTGCTACATAGCGAGTAACCAGAAAATATCTCCGCCGTGCAGCTGAGCCAGGGCGATACGGCGACACCAATCTTCACTCCTGACGACGGGTACAACTGGAAGATCGCCAAAGCGTGCTTCGAGGCGGCTGACTTCGTGTGAGACCACCAACCAATCAGCGTGCGACTAGCTCTTCCAAACATTGCACTGTGTTGTGCGAGCTTTTGTAGCCGAGACCCGTTGTAAGATGATGCGGTCCACGGCGTTGCGTGATTCGTAAAGCCAAGGGTAAGTAATGCGCACGTAGCTGCTGCGGTGACACAGCATCTTCGATTGTAGCGGGGATGTCTTTCTTCTCCCCTCCCTCGTTGACCCAGGAAAACAACACAGACTTGATTCCCAAATTATGGCTGTCTCACTGCGTTCCCTGCTGGTCGACTTGGCGTGACGATCAGCATTCACCAGGTGGTGTCCCACCTGGGAAACACCCACATTGTGTTGGAGGCCCCCATGGTCAGCATGTATCGTCAGCTTCCCAAGGAACACCCCATCCATGCCCTCTTT
>CACKRE030000941.1:12643-23035 GCA_902602495.3 Ectocarpus sp. CCAP 1310/34
ATTGTTCCTGGTATTGCCGTCTCTGCTGGGGCTGTTACTGCTGCTGCGGCATCTGCTGTTGTTGCTGCGACTGGTGCTGGTGCTGGTGCTGCTGCGGCTGCTGCTACTGCTGTTGCTGTTCTGGTTGATGATAGTGCTGCGGCTGCCTGACCTCCCCACCTGGCCTACTGCGCCCTACTCCCCCTGCTCCCATCTCTTCCCCTTGCAGCCCATTGTACGCTGGTCCGTCCGCATCGATCCCGCCCCCCCCCACGTGTCCTTCCCCCCCCCTCCCCCCCGCCCCCCTACCATACGAAGTCCCTGCGCGCGGGAATCGTTGTGGTGGCCTTGTGAAGACGGGAAATGTTGCGTACGTGACGGACCCCGGCGGCTGACGTAAGTAGACTGGTCGTACCTAACTACCATTGGGGAATTGGAACGCGTCTGCCTAGGTCTTGAGTGGCGCGCTCTCCCCCCTGAGTACGCGGACGGCGATAGACGTGACTCAATCCTTAACGTCCCCGTGCCCTCTACACTGGTCACCCGTCGCTCATCCTGGCTCAATGACCTCCTCCTCCCACCTCCGCCCCTCTGCGGCGAGCCCCCGTCCTCTCCCCTTGCTTGGCCCCGCCATCTGCCTTGCTCTTTCTCCTCCTCGTCGTGGCGCCACATCGGTGTCAACGTCCCAAGCCTTACCGTATTCGGCATGGGACCCCGCGCTCGGCAGCAGGATCCCGGCTCCCGCGCTCAAGCGCCGGGTCGGCCGACGTTGAAAAAAAAGACGAACCGACAATGCTCTTGCTCTCTTTCTCTGTCTGTCTCCTCCCTTCCTTACAGTCGCTTCCTTCTTCTGCTTCCTCTGTCTCTCTTCTACTCCCCCTCTTGTTTGCTTGTTGTCTTGCTCCTTTGCGTTCAGATGTTTCTTCTGTTGTGAGCAAGGTGCATCTCTTTCCTTTTTCTTTTCTTTTCGTTATACATACATACCTATCAATTCCGGCTTACCTACGGTGCCCCCTTTATCTTTCTAACCGTTCTGACAAAACACGAGGTTGTACAACACAACCTCCTACTACTGCGTATGCATACATGTATTTGTACGGCATACACACGCAGCCAAGTGGCAACCATGGCACTTCTTCTGTAGATGCGTAGATACAGCAGTACGCAATTCGACTGCCAACTGCCAACTTTGGACTTCTGTAGATACGTAATTCGACTGCCAACCATCGTCGCTGTACAGGTCATACGCCTGCACTTTCCGTCTACTTGTCGCACACACACAACACCCAAGCTGCTGAGATCATGCACGCCCGGCTTGTCGCCTTCGCGGCTATCCTTCTCCTGTTCGCGTCGACTCCGGCTTTGAAGAGGAACGCTCCCCTCACAAAGCCCTGCCGGCACGAAAAAATTATGCGTCCACCCCAGCAACGACCCACTTCTTTGCGTTCGGAACGGACTCCGGCGGCAATCCTCTCCCTGATGAATCCGTGTTACTCCTCGGAGGCGGTACGCGTCAGGCCGGGCTAGCAGCTGTGCGGGCAAGTCGTTCCGCAATGCGTACGAACGAAACCGCCTCTGCGCGCGCCAACGCCCTCAACTTATGTCAGCAGAGGGCGAACAAGAGAGCCAAGCACTTCCTCAACTATTGTCATTTTATCGGGTGGGACTTGTGTCCGTTTTATGATTGCCCGACCTCGACATATTTTAGCGCCTTCATTCTCCTCGTCGTCCTTCACTAGCACCTGGTACATACGTACTACTGTCCACGAGGTTTCGTTTCCTTATCTGGTCGGACAGCCTTGATTTACCGCTTTTTTTTCAACTTCAATTTCGACTTCATTTTTCCTCGTGTGTTTGACTGGGCGGACCTTAGTCCACTTTGCCCTTGCGCGTGTATGACTCATCTTGGCGCCTGGCCCTGCCTGTTTTCTGGCTTCTTTTGCGGTTTGCCGTTTGGTTGCGGTATTCGTCGTGCTGCAGACATATGCCGGGACCATCACAAAGACGTTCCACCACATCTGTCTTCGCTTTCACACTAATATCCCATCGGGGCTACCCTTGGTCATTCTCTCCCGTACTTTCTTGACGACCGGAGAAATAAGTGTGGTTCACGCTTCCCCGTCTACCCGGCAAAGCGTAGCCTTGCCGATCCTCATCTAACGCCATTGGCTACCATGGTCACGGCCGACGGTCACCTGTCGTTTTTCCGACTCGGTTCCCATGCCAACGCCAAGTCAAGAACGAGGAACAATGTTGCTTCTTTCCTTCGTTCAACTGCTTCATCACCGCGAACAATAACATCATCCTCGACCCCCACATAGATAGATAGATATACCCTCCCTGGCCAAAAAA
Organism: Ectocarpus sp. CCAP 1310/34; assembly: GCA_902602495.3. NCBI lineage: Eukaryota > Phaeophyceae > Ectocarpales > Ectocarpaceae > Ectocarpus > Ectocarpus sp. CCAP 1310/34. The sequence goes on from CACKRE030000941.1 coordinate 14,975, forward strand.
AGGAAAGAGCTTCGGATGAGGCCGAGGCTACCGTGCTCAACGTTTGGCTGGTGTGTGGTATTGTGGTGTAGTTACTGTATTAAAGGATTAATCATTTTCGACACAGGGTATCGGCAAGGCTATCGTGGAGGAGCTGGCGTGCCTCGGGGCTAAGGTCATCACATGCTCCAGAAACCCCGCGGATGTGGCGGCCTGCCTCGAGGTAAGTCAGTGCTGCTTACATGTGCTGGTTTGGCAAGAGTGTGTATTGTGTACCGGTACCAACTTAAAGGGGGGTACATGCATACAAACTACAGTATGCCAAAACCGCAGTTCCCGCGAACACGGTTCGCAGGAATCGAAGCTCATTTCTTGAGCAATCTTCGCAGAATCGAAGCGCTTTGCTTGCGAACTATTTTCGTAGAATCGATGCTCTTTGTACTATGTCAATCTTACCCGAGCGTCCTCATTACCTGGAGTCGACACCTCCTCGTCACCGCGAAGTTGGCATTTGCCATAAGGTACGACCTCTGTGAGGGGGGGGGGAGCTCGTAGCTCGACTGATTCACGTATGTACACGGAACAAGGATGAACTAAACCAGAAGTGACTCGTGTGGCATGTGCATGGATGGACTATACCAGAACTGACTCGTGCGGCATGTGCATGGTGTTCAACATCATCTGTCGATGCTGTGCCGTCGTTATTGTCGTGTGCCAGGAATGGAAAAGCAAGGGCCTGCTCGTGGAAGGCACAGCAGCGGACGTTACAACAGCTGAGGGGCGGGAGTCGTTGGTCGAACTGGTGAGTCACTTGCTGTCTCCGTCCGATTAACGCTGTTACTCTGGCGCAAGCACTCGTAGGACGTGGCAGCCCTGGAGACTCTTGTTGTGAGGGAGAAGCAAGTCCACCATGGCCGTGCTGGAACGCGTCAGAATGCAATGCGTAGTGGCCATCGTGTGGTGAGAATTGGGATACCATTGTTGTCGTTGACAGACTCTGTCATGATCATTGTTTTTGGCTGGAGAGGGGTTCCTCGCTCTCTATCTCTTGGTGTCTTGTGCCCTACACGTTCGGTTCTACATTGTGGGTCAGGGTCAGAATCTCTCTTTTCAGTTCCTTCGCTCGTGCCCCCAATCACCTCTTGTCTATACAGGCAGAAGAACACTTCGGGGGACTGCTGGACATCCTGGTGAACAACGTCGGCACCAACATTCGCAAGGCGACAGTCGACTATACCCCGGAAGAGTCAGCCTACGTCATGGACACAAACTTCACTTCTGTGTTCCTGCTCACCAAGGTAAACCGCTGCACGCGGTAGCACTGCGTCCAGCACCTTAGCGACGTCCTTGCTGAACACCGATCTTCTGGAGCTGAAACAGAGTCGCGTAAACATACTGTAGGATTACTGTCCTTGGTTGGTTTAGCCGTGTACTGTATGGACGGGTCTGTGTCTCCTCATACTTTAATTTGTACCGCATTTTTGTCTTCTCGTATTAATTGTCCTCCTTTTCCACGAGTCTGATAAAGTCATGGAAACCAAACTTGGGTTCATGCTGTCACTCACGTAGTTGGGGTGGGACGAGGTTTGATGAGTTCGTGTTTTGTTTTGTGCCTGAGGTACGTCGAGGCTCAAGTTCTTCGCTGACATCATTTTTCTAGTGTGGTGGGGCATACTACGCGAGAGATGTGATCAGCTCTCCCCACACAAGCTAAATTTCAGAAGAATAGATCCGAGTTTGTTTAGGTCAGATATACGAAGTTCTGTAGTACACACCAGAACAAGTAGTGGAGATCGAGCACTTCCCGCGATAGCCTGGGCGCAACGTGCGCAGGCCGCTTTTTTATAACACGAGGGCTCACACAGGATCAACCCCGAAGACATGAGCGCCCGAAGGGGATACCCGCGTGTAAGTGCGGTCGTGCCCTACCTCCCCTTCTTGTTTCCGCTGTGTTTTTGCAGTTGCTGCACCCCCTGCTCAAGGCTGCGGCAGCGGTGAAGGGGTCAAGGGAGAACGGGGGGTCGTCCGTCATTAACATCTCTAGCGTCGCTGGGATCACGCCGATAAAGTCAGGTACTGCACGCCAGGGTACAGGTACCGTGCGCCTTCTCTCTCCGGTCAACGATAACCATACATTCTTGGAGCACCGGCTTGAAAAGGATGGAAGTTCGTATTAATAGAAGTTTGCATAAAACGTTGGTGTCTGCCAAAAAAAATGAGCGGGTCTCGCTTTGGGAGAAATTACCGCGTAGTTTTTCGACCCCTTCCGAAGAACAACCCTTCAACGCCGTGTAGAAGACGTTTTGTTGCTGATGCCGCGAGTAGGACTCAACCGTCATGTAGCGTCGGGTGAAGACGTGAGGCATTCCGCTGGTACCCATCCCTCACGCGAACGCTTGTCCTGTTCGCAGGATCCCCGTACGCCGCAAGCAAGGCCGCCATGAATCAGGTGACTAGAATATGGGGCTGTGAGTGGGCTCCGGACGGGATCCGAGTTAACGCCGTCGCTCCGTGGTACACAAAAACACCGCTTACGGAACCGGTACAGGCGGACCCCGTGAGGTACGCTGGGAGTTTCCTGACTAAAGGGGTGATGTACTTGATGGTTATGCCCCGGCACTCTTACAAATATGTTAGTTTGTCGCGGAGGCCTCACCCCATAATTGGTTTCGCCATTCTTTCGCATACTACGTGTGCTGCTACCGCTGCTGGTAGTTGTCGACGCTGTTTGTTCTTTGTTTTTCGTTTTTGTTCACGTTGAATATCCGTTCTGAAGTCTGTCCACTATCCTTCGCAGTACTCTCCTAGATGGAGAAAATTTTTACCCCAAGAAAGTGGTTACAAGCTCAAAACGAAACACACAAGGCACATGCACTCTAAACATGGCGAAAAACGAACCTACAGTACTTCAAGTGGAAAGTGGAAAACCCACCAGTAACAACATGATCACCCCTATCGAGGAGCGCTCAAGTTGCGTTTATTTCGGGATTCTGATGTTGGGTGCCACCTGCTTGTCCACAATTATTCCTGAAAAGCCTCTCACCTATAGTGATTGGTGTCTCATTTTGGCATCCCAGGGTGCATACGATCACACAACTGCTTGTCGGCAATTAATCCTGAAAAGTCTCGCACGTACGATTGTCCGTGTCTCTCCCTAGGGTGAACGAGATTACTCAACGAACCCCTATGAAGCGATGGGCGGACGCGGACGAAGTGAGCGGCATGGTAGCGTTCCTCTGCATGAAAGGCGCCGGCTACATCACGTCGCAGGTCATTGCAACGGACGGAGGCTTCACAGCAAATGGATGGATGACCTAACGAAGTATTCGTGCTGAGGGTGGGCAAGGAATCGCGTCCCACTCCTTGTCCTGGCAGCTCAAATAGCGAGTCTTGAAGGCATTTGTCGTGAATCAAAGGAGTGCGGTGATGCGTCTCGAGCAGGATGTGTCATTCAAGGGGAAACACCAATCGGCTCGAAAGCTTGCGATATTGTCGCGCCGTCGTCTCCCCCCCATCGTCAAACAACCCCCGGTCAACGGCTCGCAACTCTTCACTCGTGGTCCGGTGACACCCGGGACATGTGAGACGTTTGCCTTTCGCATAGACTTTCGGTTGGGGACATGGACGTTTGCCTTCCGCGTAAGCACCCAGCAAAAACAAACGTCAAGCAAGGTCGCTGCATGGACGTTCGAAAGCCAAGCCCCGCTTAACCAATGACCGTGTTGCTCTGAGGTTCGGCCCGAACTGAACTAATCCATACAAAAGCAAACACGTGCTGCGATCGATGCCGTTCGATGACCTCCAGGAAAGATGTCTCACTCACGGTACGCCCATCGTTCAGGGTCAGATGTCTCACGCATGGTACACCCCTCGTTCAGATGCCCTCGTTCAGATGTCTCACGCATGGTTTTTGGCGCTCATTCGATACCGAATGAACGAGGAGACTGCTCTACGGCAGTAGTTGTATGACACAGGTCATGAATACGATTACATCCCCCTCTCCTCATCGCTGCTGTGGTATAGAACACGCGCTACACTTTACGACGGCGGGACCCGCACATATTAAGCGAGTCTCATGAATTCTATGCATACATACAGATGCATACGTGATGATAGATTGTTCTGGATCCTACGTCATGTGTCGGTGTTTGTCCTCATGTTTCCTATCGTTCACGAGCAAAATATTGTCGTTTTTGACATTTTGATGACGTTTGTTGTCAAAGGTCTCGGCTTGAGTGTGGGTGAACCCATCGTCCGAGCCGTCATATCGGGAGAGTGTATCCCTGTCGGTTCGCGGTAGCTTTCAGCATTATCTGCCTTTCTTTTCAGTTACCCGGTTTTACCCTCAGGGTTGTCAGTCTTCATCGAAGCCAACGAGAGTTACCCTGCCCCCTTAGAGTAACCACTCACCAAGGGAGGAGTTGAATAGTTTATGTCGGGGAGTTTCGGAACACGGCTCGACACTTTTCGATTTAGGTGGAATTCTTCGATTTAGATGGACGGGTCCAGCTCTGGGAACGTTCCCCAAAACGGAGGAACATCGAGCTCCTAAATCTGGAAACGGGCTTTCAGATTTAGAAAAATAGTGGTCCGGCGCCGCTTTTTCTAAATCGATATCGCTTTCAGGAGACGATGTAGATTTCAGATTTAGGAGGAGCAAAGAGACCCACCACCACACACAGCAGCAGTGTATAGTAGTAGTGGTGGGAAAGCCTGGAACTCCAGGCACCACGGAAGGTGCTGTTGTGGACTCGATCGCTGCCAACGAAGGTCAGACCTACTACACCTATCTGGGGGTTGATTGATCTGCGCGCGAGTGCGTGCGTGCTGTGTTCATCTGTCTGTTTTGTTGTTGCTGCTGCTGGGTTGTTGTTGGGCGAGAGAAGAAGCAACAGGGAGCAACATATTGGTGAAATTGAGAGCGAAGCATCTGATTGAGAGCGAGATTGCGCGATGCGCTGCAGCTGGACTACTGCTGAGAGGTGGAGCTTGCTGTGTAGCTTGAATTGAAGGGCTACCCCGTAGCTACAAGCAGATACCCTGGTCATCCTGTGGGAGTCTCTCGATGTGGAGCTACAGCGGCGAGCAGAAGCTACAGCAGAGCCCACCGCCCGAGGCCATACAACCCTGCAACAGTTTGAGGCAAGAATAGCCAATCTGGCGAAATCTAGCAACTTGTCTAGCTCCTAGCTGCAGCATCCGATGACGATGACACGCATATGGTCATGACGCTGCTGATGAGACCTTCAATTTGCGCCGCTTCTTGGAAGCGCCCGCCCCCTACTTCCCAATAAAAGGCAAGAGGCGTCTGGACCCGAATTTTATTTTTTTTGGCTCTCGCTCTCGATTTCATGCTTCGCTCTCGATTTCACCAATATGTTGTTCAGGGGGAAACGAGGAAGATCAGACTTGTCGTTACAGTATAAAGACTTGGCTCGGCGATGTGCTTAACTACATACAAACGGGGTGTAGTGTGTGTGTGCGTCTACTCTCTTCTTGTTTGCTGCTGAGGATGCTCCCTTTCTCTCCCTTCTTGTGGAAAGGCTGTCTCTCGTTCGCACACCGTAACAAAAACGAGAAGTGAGGCTCCTTGAACACCCTCCTCCTCACAGATGGTACTGACTGGTGGTTCAGCCCCTCAACTACCTGCATGCGTGGTCTGTGTCATCCTCATCAACCTGCACACCGCCGCGCCTGCCGATGATGTTGTTGTTGTTGTTTCTCACACTAGCTCTAAAAAAAAAATTGGGAGCCCGTGGTCTCAAAACCCGGCATACACGACCGATGTGTGATGTGATGTTTCCATGCAGCACAGCAGCTGATGTCCTTTTTTTTTTCTGCAGCCTTTCCGCGCCGGCGCGTTTTCTTGCCACATTCAACTCCGTGGGCTCCACAAAATAAAATTCCGAGAACGTTCGTTGCACCAAAATCGAGTAGTTGCTGCTTAAAAATAACTTTTGTTCCGAAACTCTCTATATATGTCATATCTCGGCGAGTGCAGAGGTACAAGCTCGCATTGCGCGGGCGTCAAGACGCCGAAAACAGGCGAACAAGATCGACCTCGGACCAGTCAACGCCAATGATATGGGGATGGAGTGTAGACGCATCGTAGAACGCGTTTTCGTTTGAAGTTGGCGTCTTGTTTGAGAGTAGATGTGACAGATTTGCGTAGAATAGGGTAAGATGTTATCATGAACGGAGATGAAAGGGCTTTTCCAACACGGAGATGTAGCATGGATCAAAGCATTTGTTGGATTTCAGCTTTTACAAGCGGACATCAACGCAGTAGTATTTTAGCAAGCTTACGAACGCATATAGGATACCATGAGGATTGTCATTGGTTTTATTTCAAGTTGAAGAGGAGATATTTTTACGATGTAAATGACAGTAGAAATAAGTCCTACATATGTTGTTGTACTTCGTATTGGTTTAATATTCATGTAGAGTATGGGACATTAAGTGAAAGTTTTCTGAGGTACATCTGCAATTGTCGGAAGGCAAAAAAAAAATATATATATATTGTCTATTGATACGTGGCGAGGACGTGTCAAGCGTGGCCGAGGTGTCTCCGCCGTGCTACATAGTTTAGGAGAGGTGGGTGATAGGAGTGGTGCCTTCGTGGACACCATCTCCATACATAGACTGACTACTGCTGTGATACCAAAACGACGAGTATTTTCGGCGTGGCCTGTCTGAAGATGATTTGTTTTTTCGCGGGTTTCATGAGACCAGCTGCTGGCTGAGAGTATTGACAGATCACAACCCGACGGCGGATGGAAAGAAAAAATGAAGGGAAACAAGAGCTGCTCTGGAAACAACCGTAATAATAATACTTGCAATGCAACGGTAAAATTGTCGAGGAAAACTGCTACAACGTAGTCAGACAGTCTACCATAGGTGCGACTGCGGCAACTAGCCTTCCGTGGACATAATACAGAAAGAAGAGATGGTACTTAGCAGAGAACATGAGCACAGAGTTGTAGCGGAGATAATTGGGCCGGCGAGACTGCAGTTGTTTTATTGTTCCGAACGCCGAAGTTCCGGTACTCGGGCCCATACCCCGGAGACCCTCGGAACCTGCTGTGTTTGCTGCTTGTTTTTTGTTTTTGTGGAGCTGAGACAAAAGCGCGCCTTCGCCCCTTGTGCTCACTCTCATCTAGCACCCATCATTGCCTNTACTTGCAATGCAACGGTAAAATTGTCGAGGAAAACTGCTACAACGTAGTCAGACAGTCTACCATAGGTGCGACTGCGGCAACTAGCCTTCCGTGGACATAATACAGAAAGAAGAGATGGTACTTAGCAGAGAACATGAGCACAGAGTTGTAGCGGAGATAATTGGGCCGGCGAGACTGCAGTTGTTTTATTGTTCCGAACGCCGAAGTTCCGGTACTCGGGCCCATACCCCGGAGACCCTCGGAACCTGCTGTGTTTGCTGCTTGTTTTTTGTTTTTGTGGAGCTGAGACAAAAGCGCGCCTTCGCCCCTTGTGCTCACTCTCATCTAGCACCCATCATTGCCTGACCAGGGAGTCAGTTGATAAGAACATCTAAGCCAGTGAGAGGGGCTTGTGAACGCCTGGACAATATGGTGATGTGGGTCCTAGAGGCAACGATGGGGCTCAGAGATACCAAAGACGAAGAAGAGTTCTTCCAAGACGACTGCCAGCCTAACCGCTTCAAGTTAAAGCCCTACTAGATCGGGAGGTGGAATAGTTTTTTGTGGTGGTTGCACAAAANGGTGGGGAGGGGGTGCTATACATCGTCACAAGCTAGAGAGGGGGGTAGTATCAATCATCATTCGCTAGAGGGGGGGGTGGTGTCCATCATCAGCTAGCGAGGGGGGCGGTATCCATCGTCAGCCGTGAGGAGGGGGTGTTGAGTAGCTTGGTGCTGTTGAGTAGCTTGGTGCGCCCGGCGCAGTTGTAGACGGCAAAAATAAAAGAACCGCGCGGCGAGTTTGCCGGCAACGATAAAATACAGTGAACTGCCCGCGGATGTGGTAACCCGCCGCATCTGTGATGTTCCGGAGCGTGATGGCTCTGATGTGTTGAAGCTGGTGCTATGATAGCTGTTGTGATGGC
>CACKRE030000943.1:12350-27737 GCA_902602495.3 Ectocarpus sp. CCAP 1310/34
TTCGCCAAACTTCGCTCACCAAACAAATATCCCAAACATGAACACAAAACCATGGGCAAACTGGTGAAAGATGAGAAGGAGCGGTGCGGTCTTGGAATTTTCCCCGCTTTTCGCTTCGTCCACATGGCACTAGTGTAGCTTTTGGTGTAGGTTTTGGTCGGGTGAATGGTCGACGCACGCATTGGGTGTTGTGGTTCTCGGGACCACGCGCCCAACTCGGGGCAAAAGCTCACATTCGAGGACGCCTGCCATTTCAGCCTACACCAACGCTGCGCTGCAGAGAATTGAAGGTGTGGACTATTCGCCGCAGCACTGCTACCTGTTTCACTAATATCAAGTTTCCACGTGTACACACCATCGTCTTTCCGAGCACCAATCCACGTCCCATCGAAGCTGTCGCGAGACGTGGTAGCCCATCATGATTGAAGCCACAGCGAGTCCTGTAAATCAAATATATGTCGCTGCTATCTTTCTGGACCTTACAATGTAGTTCACCGGTAGACGGTTTTCCTTCCCTGGACGTACTACATGAACACCCCCGGGAAATGCTTTCCAAGAGTGAAGTTCAGCCGTCGAGTGAAATTATGCCGTCAAGGTGTAGCAAGACGTCTCTCCAATGGCCGGGCAGGGGTACCGAAGTCAATGATCTGGACACGGTCAAACCGAATTGAGTAAGGACGCAGAGTCGCAGCACACCAGGAATTGAGGCCATGTACCCAAGCTAAGAACGGTCGCCGATGCCGGCATGCTGCCCACAACGTGTGGACTTGCCGGAGATCGAAGGGCGGTAGCATCTGTAGCCGCGTGTTCCCTTTGGTGTTCGCATGACCATGGCAACAAGCCCAAAACGAATCCAGTGCTCATTAACGACAGCACTGAAGGGTTTCAAACAAGTGTCTACATACCGTGATCATCTGTTGCACATTTTGCGGAGGAATGATGCAGAACTGCTCGCTCTATGGATTAGACTGTGGTACATCGAAATATCAGAACCGTTCGACGTTGGCCCTGTTCTTGATCGCCCGAGAGGATTCGCCGGCACCGCAAGAGCCATGGTAAAACGATGCACAGTGTATGGTTGGTCGCTCACACACAAACCGGGAGCCGACGACGGTATGCGTTTGCCTTTGAGATGCGCAGAACAAGACAATCGCGGGCATGCCAACTATGTAGTATGTTGGAAAGGCCCGCGAGGGACTACCGCCAAAATGAACCTCCGTCGCGTATCCACTTCGACCGGCCTGACCGACTGCTCCCTCATAGCATCGTGAACAACGATCAAGCCGTCCAAGCCATCCAGCTGCTGCAACGCAAACACATTCACGTGAGATCCTCGGATTCACGGCTGTTGTCTTGACAGAGAAATAGCAATTTTGTGTCGGGAACCAACCTTGTTGACAACTCCCTTGCCTCATCAGGCACAGGTCCCTGGTTTGTGAGTTCCTCGTCGTCCTCTAGGTGACTGCTTTCGCACCATCGGGGCCGCCCTCTCTCTCACACACTCACTCTCTGTGCCTGTCATATCTATAGCAATGCAAATTCTTTCAACTCACACTGCCACAGCAGGTTCCAATGTCAGACACTTCAAAGATCAACATGTCTGGGCCTGAAATAGCGTCGAGCAGGCAAGCTCCACATCAGGCTCGAAGCAATGTGTGTATTTTCGAGTGTGTGTCTTTGGTAACAACGTCGGTGATTCTCCGATATTCAGATTCATCGGACATGATACATGAGTGGAATTTGCCAGCCATGTGGTCCAAGTTTCAATGTCTTTATTGGGGGACCAATCATGTACGCTTGATGGCCGTCTCGACAACCAGGGTGGAGGATGCGATGTAAGTCGGAGCNTATTTACGAGTGTGTGTCTTTGGTAACAACGTCGGTGATTCTCCGATATGTAGATTCATCGGACATGATGTATGAGTGGAATTTGCCAGCCATGTGGTCCAAGTTTCAATGTCTTCATTGGGAGACCAATCATGTACGCTTGATGGCCGTCTCGACAACCAGGGTGGAGGATGCGATGTAAGTCGGAGCCTCTGATGTTTTTCAATCGCTTGCATCACGTATTCGGGTTTTGATGTGCTTGGAGCATCTGTCGAGTCAATACGATTTAAACCCCACGCTGTGGCGCACACGACAATGATGGGTTCGGTTGCATTGACTCGGCATATTTGGTACAACGTGCATGCCTGCCGCCTTTCGCCTCGTCCCGTGTACTCCTACCTGAACAGACCACAGCACGCGGCCGGGATACCGCGAGTGTTCAACGGCATACAGAGACAATCGCCCCTGGGGGCTCCTCCGCGCCGAAGAACCCTGGAAAAAAACATCCCGGAGATTNTCTGTCGAGTCAATACGATTTAAACCCCACGCTGTGGCGCACACGACAATGATGGGTTCGGTTGCATTGACTCGGCATATTTGGTACAACGTGCATGCCTGCCGCCTTTCGCCTCGTCCCGTGTACTCCTACCTGAACAGACCACAGCACGAGGCCGGGATACCGCGAGTGTTCAACGGCATACAGAGACAATCGCCCCTGGGGGCTCCTCCGCGCCGAAGAACCCTGGAAAAAAACATCCCGGAGATTGTTCTCGACCCCATCAACGCCGGTGGGGGATACGCCGCTCCATGGACTGCGTTCATTTCCCCGTGGACCGGAGGAGGGCGGCGGCAGCGGTGGCGACGGCGGCTGGGATGGAGCACCGTACACATGTCTGTCGCCGGCCGCGGCGACGACGACTAGCGGCGACTAGCGGCTGCATGACTGGTAGAGAGACTAGGCAGTGACAACCACTGCTGGACCGCCCGCGGGGGCGTCGTCGCCGCCGATGGGAGAGATGGAGGCTCCAGTTCCGTTGGCGAAGAAAATGACGTCAATCTCTGTAAGATGGTAATTGATGTTCGAACTCTGAGGTTATTTCGGGGGAATGTTTTTACTTTTCTTACGAAGCAGAAGTCGATGCTATAAGAGTGTCTTGAGATATTGGTGCTGAGTACAGTGTAGATACAGTTCAGATAATAAATTATATCACGCAATGCATGGCCTGGAAATCTCTACATGTCAATGTTGCCCTCGACAGTACCCATTTCCTGAAAATCGAACACGCTTCCCTTTTCTCTCGCGGTACTATTGATAGTCGTGGGGCGGGTTACCTCTATCAGCTTTGGCCGCAGAGAAGATCACACTATGCCACCACAATACATATGACGGTTTCAGGCATGAGAATAGGCCTGCCAAGAAATCAAGTGTCGAAACCGATCTGTCCTGCAACATACTGTACATACGGCACTGTCGTACGTACGGCAATAGCCACACAGGGGATCGATGATAAGAAAGTAGCTCTTCGTGTATGCTCCTCGTGTTCAGCACAAAGAATATTGTACCATAGAAATAGACAGCTGTGTTGGGCTGGGAAAGTGTGCCACCATTGTGCGGTCTCGAGAAGTAACCGCATTTTTCGTCTCTTCGTATGCATACAGCAGTACACAATTTATTGGAACGGCCGCGTCCAGGATCACACCTCTTGGGAACAGATGTCCTGAAGACTTTGCGGTGAGTGTTCGAGTATGTTCACTGCAAGATTGATTGCATCGGCCGCACAAGCATGGTCGTACCTGGCCCAGCAATTAAAATGGTTTTTGGCGCGAAGCGCAAAAAATGGAATGAGGCATTTAGNTTCGTCTCTTCGTATGCATACAGCAGTACACAATTTATTGGAACGGCCACGTCCATGATCACACCTCTTGGGAACAGATGTCCTGAAGACTTTGCGGTGAGTGTTCGAGTATGTTCACTGCAAGATTGATTGTATCGGCCGCACAAGCATAGTCGTACCTGGCCCAGCAATACAAATGTTTCTTAGTTAGGGTGCTACTCTTTCGACGATTGGGTGGCAAAATCAACAGCTGGGCTGCCCGACCTTGTCGAAGGGCATAGGACTTGCTGTGGGCATCTCCCTGGGTTCATTTCGGGGCGTTTTAGATACAATTTCGAAGTGTATCCACGCCTACCTGGCAACATACTTGTTAAGGTTTAATTTTCTTCGCGTTGCAACCCACCCCCGCGGTCTCATGTACCATCCATACCAGTGCCATCTACCATCCATACCAGTACCAACTACCATCCATTCCAGTTCCGAGTGACACGGACGCCTTCCGTGGTCACAAGCGGACTGCCCAAAAAGGGTGCACAATTCTCAATCACTGCAAACAGAAAAACAAGGGTTTCCTGAAATCACAAAAAAGGCAGCGAAAATAAAAGAGCACACAATAAAGCGTGAAGACATCAAAACGTCCCAGGCAAACACTAGTCGGCCATCGCTGGTGACCAAACGGCAAACGGGGATAAAGGAGATAAACAAATAAACGCATAGTCCAAAGCTCATCTCTTCCGCTTGACCCGCGATGCCAAACATACTCAAACAAAGAAATCAAACATCGCCAGTGCTAAAGACAGACATCACGTCGGGCNTCCAAAGCTCACCTCTTCCGCTTGACCCGCGATGCCAAACATACTCAAAGAAAGAAATCAAACATCGCCAGTGCTACAGACAGACATCACGTCGGGCAGCTGTGCGAGGGGGGTTCAACAAAAAAATGATATATTCCTGCCACCTCCATCACATCCAACCCCCCACGCATTTCGCAAAACGTTCTATCATACTCAAAGAAAGAAATCAAACATCGCCAGTGCTACAGACAGACATCACGTCGGGCAGCTGTGCGAGGGGGGTTCAACAAAAAAATGATATATTCCTGCCACCTCCATCACATCCAACCCCCCACGCATTTCGCAAAACGTTCTATCATACTCGTCCTGCTCTCCCCAGCTGCAGTCGGGTCCTCGGAACGGATATATCTACGCATGATCCCCATTGTCTAATCCCCCCACACGTCGGTTGTCGATTCGGTCTATCGGTATCGCCGCCGTCAAAGGATGTCAAAAACAATTAGCAACTCTGGTCTGCAACTTTGCCGATTCACACTCGCACCCTCCGCTAGATTTCCTTACTGCATTTCGCTGCGACGGTTTCACAGTCACAAGCTCTGGCACAGTACATTTGTTGGGTTCCCTTTCCGACCAAAACGTGTTGTGGGTAGTGCTTCGCGGGGGTGCCAACATTGCCACTTCTCGCTGATTCCCCGCGAGCCTCAGAACCACGAACGAATGGTGGAGTGGAGGGCAGCTGCTCCGGCAACTGAAATCCCGCCGACGCCTCCAGAGCCCAAGGTCAAGCAAGACCACCAGAAAGGCCTCCGACGGTGCCTCCTGATGGGGGCGTCTTGACCGTGGACAGGACGTGATTCTCGTGTTCACGTGCTCGTGGTGCCCGTCAACGTCACCGGTACATGGGCATGGAAGGCACGTATGACCATAAAAGCAAGAAGCATATCTCGAGAGGGACTACTTCGGGACACCCACTTCGCAAGCTGGTCATGGTGAAAATACTACCATCCAAGCAACAAACAAGAAGGGGGTGGCACTCACGTTTTCAGTGCGCTGCCCCTGGTGTTTGGCCGTCTCCAGCAAGATGGGAATCACTTTGCTCTTGCTCTCCACGGCCTTGCTCCATTCCAATGCAAAGCTATCGAAGTCTAGCGAATACTCCCTCCCCATCCTTACTGCATTTCGCTGCGACGGTTTCACAGTCACAAGCTCTGGCACGGTGCATTTGTTGGGTTCCCTTTCCGACCGAAAACTGTTGTGGGTAGTGCTTCGCGGGGGTGCAAACATTGCCACTTCTCGCTGATCCGCCGTGAGCCCCAGAACCACGAACGAATGGTGGAGTGGAGGGCAGCTGCTTCGGCAACTGAAATCCCGCCGACGCCTCCAGAGCCCAAGGTCAAGCAAGACCACCAGAAAGACCTCCGACGGTGCCTCCTGATGGGGGCTTCTTAACCCTGGACAGGTTGTAACGTGATTCTCGTGTTCACGTGCTTGTGGTGCCCGTCAACGTCACCGGTACATGGGCATGGAAGGCACGTATGACCATAAAAGCAAGAGGCATATCTCGAGAGGGACTACTTCGGGACACCCACTTCGCAAGCTGGTCATGGTGAAATACTACCATCCAAGCAAAAAACAAGAAGGGGGTGGCACGCACGTTTTCAGTGCGCTGCCCCTGGTGCCTGGCCGTCTCCAGCAAGATGGGAATCACTTTGCTCTTGCTCTCCACGGCCTTGCTCCATTCCAATGCAAAGCTATCGAAGTCTAGCGAATACTCCCTCCCCACCGGATCGAAAACCTCAACCACAGTCACCGATTCAGTGGCACTGCTCACCGGCATGTGCGGCATCTTTCCTCTTATTGTTTCCAGGGTGGCGGCCGACCCCGTTGGCTCGAGGCCCGGAGCCACCTCTCCCGCAGAGAGGGGATGGTGCCGCTCTCCGCCCCACCCAACACCTTCTCAAACGAGTGCGTTGCCCACCCAATCATGTTTGGTGGGTAAATGCTCAGGACAAACCTACCCCACCCCTCCGTGTCACCGTGCGCCAGTTGGCGGCCATTGGCATCCGTCTTGCCGTGGAGCTTGGAAGTCATTCCTGTGGTGAAAAATAATGTGGCGGTACGGGATAGGCTTTGTGCTGGTGGTGCGAAAACCTTAGGTCATCGGGGAGAGCATCTGAAACACAACGTTGGTCGGCTACGGCCACTAGATTACTTGCAGAGGTGTGGAACCGGCGCACGACAGGAGTATCTGGATGGCCTCGAGCATCAGTTGGTCGCAGAGCGGCAGCAGAACCGGCAGCACGGCAGCCACTAGTAGGGAACACATATAGACGCATACAGTTCCGTGCTAGAGGAGCGGGCCCGACACGACAGATGGCGGAGCCAAGGGAAATCCAAGGTTGCCACACGCTGTTGGCAAGGAGGGCGCAAGAAGTGGAGCCGTTTGGAGGCAAACTTCGTCACGCCTCCCGAGCCCTTTCATTCCGGGAGCTAGACGGCGTTCAACGGCTTGGCGCGGAGTCCGTGGCATGCTCGGCCGGTGCGCGTACGGATTTCAAAGATTGTGCCGTGATGCTAACGTAGTAGTTGATGTTATTCTGCGATATGTTGCGGATGCAGGACAATTGATCCGAGAGTGCATGCGGCCCGATCAGCCTGATCCCGAGAAGGAACTCTCGCGCGGAGAACCAACCACAACGCCTCCCGCAGGAGCCGAGCGTAAGGGTACAGCGTACAGCAGCAGTCATTCGGCATTCGTGACACGCGCGCACTTCCTCCCTCTTCGCTCCGCATCAGGTACCTTGATGAATTCCGTATAGCTTATAGCTGGCTTAAACTACTTGTACTTTGTTACTCTGCCACCTTGTACACTGCTGTCATTGCTGTCTCGCGAAGCTGGTTTGCAACTTTTGAGTTTTCAAACTCCAATCCGCGGTCTCTTGTATCTACAACAGTAGTAGCAGTGTACACAGCATGCGTAGAATATTAAGTGTAGTCGATAGGTATGGCTGCTAACCGTCCGTCTGAGTATCGTGCACTACGGCCCGGCCGCAAACGTAGCCCTTGTGTGAACACACGTCCTAACTGCGCGCTTCTATTGCTGCGTGCGCTAGCTGTCCTCACGGGGAACCAAAAAAGTAAAAAAGAAAAAAACGCAACGCGAGACTGGTACAGACCGCAGCCAGGGCTACTGCTGCACACCCCAGCAGCATCATGTCTCAGGAGTCTTCCGCTTCAAGGGTCGATGATCCCGCACGGTACCACGACCCTGGACAGGTACAGACATTCATGCGGTAGCCAATTGGTTTTTGCGTTTTTGGCACTGGCTGCTGGTGGGGTATGCTCTGTACCGCTCGCTGCGCTACCGTACTTGCTGTAAGCGTGTGTCGTCTTGGGAACCCAAGTTGTCTTTCGCGTGCTGTAATGAAGCAGTGTTCTTGGGGTTGAGATTAGGTAAAAGTGTTTGAATGTGCAGAATAGGCACTGCTGCTGTAGTACGCGTCCCGGCTTTGGACCAAGATTTGAAGAGGATCTCATGTGGGCAGTGGTAAGCTGGGTACAGAGTGTTGAGCACACGCCTAACGTAATGCAAACGTGACGGTGATTGTCCATTGCGATTTAGAACATATTTTCGGGTCGGATACGTCTCTGCCAGTACGTGCAGGTAGCCGGCTTTTTTAAAACAACATGACATTTCAACGCCCTCTCGTCAGGTCCAGCGGTGGGGTCAACACAAAGGCATGCCCGCCGCCCTTCTCAACACTCATCTCGGTCTCGTTGGGTGTACCTCATATTGACCACGGCTTTTGTTGGCGGCGCCTTTATTGTGCCGTTACGCTGCGTAAACCTTGTCTGCAGGGGGGGGGTCGAGGAGGACGAAGAAAGCGCCGAAGTAATATTTTCGTGCCGGCTGGACAACGCAAAGTCTATCACCACAATCCTCTCCTGCCTTAGCCACGGAACCCGCAAGGACCAGCAGGCCCAGTGCGAAGTATTTTTTTTTTTTTTTACTCTATTGGAGTACGGGGCGTATTAAACAGCATTTCGCTTCCAAGTTTCCAGATTTCCAAATGCGTATATCATAGACCCTAGATTTACGGCCGACGGAAAATGTTTGGGAAGTAAGAGATTTGGAAGTTCATCAGCTGTGTTTGAAACGGCTCTAAGTGCCTTCGTTTGTGTGCATCGTAGAAAAACTGAATGAAGCGACTCCTCTTCAGCTTGACACCCTGTGTATGTATGTGCTGCTGCTGTACGGGAGGTGAGAGCCTCGCTCTTCGCCGCTTGATCTGGAGAACAAGACAAGTATTTTTTCTCTTGAGTAGCATGGCGGTGGTACGCTCACTTCCATCATGACAGCGACATGTTGGTGTCTAGAACTACGGCTCCTGACACAAATCCGTCGTGCTCCCCGTTTCAAGAGGAACAATCCTTCAGAACCAGCCACCACTTTGTGAAAACAACGCCCTCCTCGTACCTTGGGGGAGATGGATATGTCCCATTCTCAAGGTCCACCCCATACAGGTCAAGGAGTTGAGGGCGGAGTTTATCGAAACTTGCGGTCCTTTCTTGGACCACGGTTGTTCTACAGTTCGCCCCTACAGGGCAAGGAAAATGGAGTGAATTGCATCGCATGGCCCTTTCTTGGACTTGCCAACTGGCTTATGGACCCTGCCATTGTCGGGTTTCAGTGGTTTGTAGGAACCGGGGGGAACTGGAACAAGGTCTGAACGTTTTGAGCTTTGTTGACGACGACGATGACTACATCGCCAAACACCGCGAGAGGAACCAACAAGGGCAAGAAACAACACAGCACTACGGCCCGGCCGCAAACGTAGCCCTTGTGTGAACACACGTCCTAACTGCGCGCTTCTATTGCTGCGTGCGCTAGCTGTCCTCACGAGGAACCAAAAAAGTAAAAAAAAAAAACGCAACGCGAGACTGGTACAGACCGCCGTAGATTGCAAGGACAGCCAGGGCTACTGCTGTACACCCCAGCAGCATCATGTCTCAGGAGTCTTCCGCTTCAAGGGTCGATGATCCCGCACGGCACCACGACCCTGGACAGGTACAGACCTTCATGCGGTAGCCAATTGGTTTTTGCGTTTTTGGCACTGGCTGCTTTTGGGGTATGCTCTGTACCGCTCGCTGCGCTACCGTACTTGCTGTAAGCGTGTGTCGTCTTGGGAACCCAAGTTGTCTTTCGCGTGCGGTAATGAAGCAGTGTTCTTGGGGTTGAGATTAGGTAAAAGTGTTTGAATGTGCAGAATAGGCACTGCTGCTGTACTACGGGTCCCGGCTTTGGACCAAGATTTGAAGAGGATCTCATGTGCGCAGTGGTCTATGGTAAGCTGGGTACAGAGTGTTGAGCACACGCCTAACGTAATGCAAACGTGACGGTGATTGTCCATTGCGATTTCGAACATATTTTCGGGTCGGATACGTCTCTGCCAGTACGTGCAGGTAGCCGGCTTTTTTTGACATTTCAACGGCCTCTCGTCAGGTCCAGCGGTGGGGTCAACACAAGGGCATGCCCGCCGCCCTTCTCAACACTCATCTCGGTCTCGTTGGGTGTACCTCATATTGACCACGGCTTTTGTTGGCGGCGCCTTCATTGTGCCGTTACGCTGCGTGAACCTTGTCTGCAGGGGGGGGTCGAGGAGGACGAAGAAAGCGACGAAGTAATATTTTCGTGCCGGCTGGACAACGCAGAGTCTATCACCACAATCCTCTCCTGCCTTAGCCACGGAACCCGCAAGGACCAGCAGGCCCAGTGCGAAGTATATATCTTTTTTTATAACTCTATAGGAAAACGGGGCGTAGTAAACAGCATTTCGCTTCCAAGTTTCCAGATTTCCAAATGCGTATATCATAGACCCTAGATTTACGGCCGACGGAAAATGTTTGGGAAGTAAGAGATTTGGAAGTTCATCAGCTGTGTTTGAAACGGCTCTAAGTGCCTTCGTTTGTGTGCTCCGTAGAAAAACTGAATGAAGCGACTCCTCTTCAGCTCGACACCCTGTGTATGTATGTGCTGCTGCTGTACGGGAGGTGAGAGCCTCGCTCTTCGCCGCTTGATCTGGAGAATAAGACAAGTATTTTTTCTCTTGAGTAGCATGGCGGTGGTACGCTCACTTCCATCATGACAGCGACATGTTGGTGTCTAGAACTACGGTTTCTGACACAAATCCGTCGTGCTCCCCGTTTCAAGAGGAACAATCCTTCAGAACCAGCCACCACTTTGTGAAAACAACGCCCTCCTCGTACCTTGGGGGAGATGGATATGTCCCATTCTCAAGGTCCTCCCCATACAGGTCAAGGAGTTGAGGACGGAGTTTATCGAAACTTGCGGTCCTTTCTTGGACCACGGTTGTTCTACAGTTCGCCCCTACAGGGCAAGGAAAATGGAGTGTTTTGAATGGCATGGCCCTTTCTTGGACTTGCCAACTGGCTTATGGACCCTGCCATAGTCGGGTTTCAGTGGTTTGTAGGAACCGGGGGGTACTGGAATAAGGTCTGGACATTTTGAGCTTTGTTGACGACGACGATGACTACATCGCCAAACACCGCGAGAGGAACCAACAAGGGCAAGAAACAACACTACCCAAGACAAGAACGAGTGCCAAACAAAAACAACAAAACAAATAGGTGACGAAGGAGTCGATGACCCTCGTGGTTTCGGGAAGAGCCAAGTACACACAGGCGCAGGGGTCCCTAGACAGCAGCCTGTTCCAGGAATACGACTGTGTCGAGGGCGCCAAGTTCGGCATCAACCTCACCACGCTGCTGGAGTGCCTGCAGATCTTCGGTCGGGGCTCTCTCGCCCAGACGAGTGTCAGCATGGCGTACCAGGAGGTAAGTTTTGTGTAGCCTTGACCAGGGCATTTTTTTTGGTTTTTAGGGTTAGGGTTGAGGATTGGGATTTGAACCCCCCCGTCTCCTTTTCGTAGATTTGTAAGATAATCCTCGCGAAAACTTGTCCGAAGCTTTTGAGATATCGCTGTTGTTTTTTTTTCTCTACCTGTCTTGTTGCGGGAGGGGGAGGGCTCTTGGCCGCGCATCTTCGCACTCTGCGGATCATGGGTGCTCGCGTCGCGAACGAAGGCGTTGCTAAGCTTGTCGGGTGCGTACGGCGACCAGGCCGCCTTTTCGCGCCTATCGCGAAATAGTGGCCGCGATGTGCTCAGCGAAAGGGCGAGCTGCATGCAGCCCATAACGGCGAGGTGGCGGGTTTCGTTGTTGTGACGCCGGCGGCAGGAATAGCTCGAATCCTCGTGGAAGGTAGGTATATCCTGTGGGTGAACTTCCACAGACGCCGCGTTTGTTCCCGAGCGGCAAGATCAACAAGACCCACCCGTGTTGCCCGCACGTTCTCCGATGGCAGGCTAGAGCGACGTTCCGCCTCACCCTGGAAGGGGGCGGGGTGTTCACGAGCTGCGAGATAAGAACCATCCACCAGGTACGGATTGTTGTTGTTTTTGTCAGCAGTTTTGGTTTGCTCTCTAGACGCGCGCTTGTTGAATCAAACGTCGTGAACTCTGCAGTTTTTGGACGTCCTTCCATCTTTTCCCCGGTAACTGCAGAGTAACGTGCACAGCCATCCTCCTTGTGGACCTTTTGTCTGTTATCTCACGCCTCTACTCCGCGTACATTTCCTGGGTTTTGCGTTGCGTGCAACCTGGCTTTGTCTTCTGGTGTGATTCTTGATACACGTACGCACGCAGGACGAGGAAGCCATGAAGTTCTCGACCCTAGCCAAGGCGTTCGGCAGGAGCAAAGAGGTCTGCCGCTGCATCCTCAAGTAAAAAATTCTCGAGGTGGGCAGGACGCGACGCCGTTCACCTCGTTGTTCTTCTTGTGTTGATTGTCCCCTCCCTGGCCTCACTGCCATGAATGGTGGTCGAGTACATCGTGTTCTGCGGGGTGGAGAACCCTCACTTCGCGCAAGGGGGATGATCGCACCACGTTGTGTTAAAATGGTCAAGCACCCTCGAGGCAGTTACACAGTGCTTGTAACTGTCTCTGGAAGTGAAAGCACCAGAAAAAGATAAGTTACACGCAGCTGTCATCCGTACGCAAGGACGTAAGCGCACGATGCCGAACACCCTTAGCAGGGTGCATCGCAACCGTTATGCGACTCGCCGAATACCTCACGGCGCTTCGCGCTTGGTAATGGTCCGGTGAGAACCCGGCGTGCTCCGTCCCGGCTTTGTAGGGATGCGAGGTCAATGGTCTGACGACTACGGCATGCACAACTATGAGTACCCCCCCCCCTGGCTGACAAATTTCGTTCGAGGGTCGACAGAGAGCCGTCCATTGCGAGCCACTACCTACGGTGACACATCATGATAGCGCACACATAATCTTTTTGCAACTAATTGTGTGACCCCGGCGGGTGGGTCAGAATCGAATCGTACCGAATAGGTGCACACCCGACGTCCAGAACAATTGGGGATGATAATAAAAAATCGACGCCCCTATCATGCTCCACGGTAGGGGGGTCACCTCATCTTACACTCTCGGGTAGAGAGACACCCTCAACACGTAAGCCCTGGTGGCCGCGTCCTTTTCCGCCGTAAGATCACCGAAGCAGGACTCCGCGTCTTCTGCCAGAAGTGCAAGATTCCACCACAAGAGTTCATCTCTCTACCGTCAGCCCCATTCGCCCTTGTCCAGGATTGGCCATGACTTCACCGGTAGACAGCCGTCCATCGACGTGTTCCACGTGTAAGAACGCCCCTCGTGACACACGGCATGCCCGCCCTCAACGCACACACGGGACCCCCCAAGGCCTTCAGGAAGCGTTTCAAGAGCTGGCCGACTTGAACGGCGCTACGAGCGTATCGGTGACCTTCGGGCAGGAGGCTACGCATCTTCAGCTCTACGCCAAGGGCTCCAACGGCTCCAGGTGCGCCATGGCACCCCCCTCAAGCCACGGCCCCCCCGGAAGCCATTATTCCGTCCTGCTTATGGTCGTCTTCTGTCGATCGTTTTTCAGGCGGCACTGACTACCGCGGTGCACCTCTGCGACCTGCAGCGCGTTCCCCCTGGCCTCCCTTCGTTTTTTGAGTGAACACGGGGTGGAAGGACATATGCACCACCCTATGTTTGGAGTGCAATACGAAATGTTCCATAGATTTGACCGGCGCATTGAAAGACATATGCACCACCCTATGTTTGGAGTGCAATACGAAATGTTCCATAGATTTGACCGGCGCATTGAAAGACATATGCACCACCCTATGTTTGGAGTGCAATACGAAATGTTCCATAGATTTGACCGGCGCATTGAAAGACATATGCACCACCCTATGTTTGGAGTGCAATACGAAATGTTCCATAGATTTGACCGGCGCATTGAAAGACATATGCACCACCCTGTGTTTGGAGTGCAGTACGAAATGTTTCATAGATTTGACCGGCGCATTGAACTCTTTCCTCGCCGCGCGCGACGGCGGTGTTGCTATTGGGTTTTCGGCGTCGTGGAACCGTCATGATCTGCGAAAGAAGACGCGTCGACGGCATGTCATCATGATCCGGCAGAACAGGCGACAGCGGACAGGTTCTCGTGCTCACGTGACAACAACCATCTACCCAGAATCGATCCTTGCTTATAAGTAGTTTCCGCCTTCTATCTGCCATTCTCTCTCTCGATTTGTTTGTATGTAGGACTATATCTCCATCCCTCTCACTCTCACTCACCCACTCTCTATATCTATCCCCCCCCTCTCTGTATCCCCCCCCCGGTGTTTACCATCGGGGTTGGGTTTTCGTCGCTTGGCAACGACGTTGTAAAACAAGCCGCCCCCCCCGGTGTTTGCCATCGGGGTTGGGTTTTCGTCGCTTGGCAACGACGTTGTAAAACAAGCCGCCCCCCCCGGTGTTTGCCATCGGGGTTGGGTTTTCGTCGCTTGGCAACGACGTTGTAAAACAAGCCGACCCCCCCGGTGTTTGCCATCGGGGTTGGGTTTTCGTCGCTTGGCAACGACGTTGTAAAACAAGCCGCCCCCCCCGGTGTTTGCCATCGGGATTGGGTTTTCGTCGCTTGGCAACGACGTTGTAAAACAAGCCAATTCACTTCGTGAACTCGGCAAACAGGTTACCGGGTTATTTTTTTTTTTACCTCCGTTTTTTTTTTGGCGATAACCATAATGGTGATCGAGTAGATCATGTTGTGCGGGGTGGAGAACCCACCCCCCCCCCCTCTCTGTCCTACTCACTCACTCACTCTCTCTGTCTTTCTTTCTCACTCTTCTAAGTATGTATTTGGAAGTATGAAATATCTGCCGGGTTTACCAGTTATTTCTTTGTGTCGTTTTCCTGCCACGACTTCCTCCTCCTCCTCCTCCTCCTTCAGCGAGATCGACTTCCCGAAGAGCTCGCAGTCCTTAGTGTGCTTCGAATGCACCGCGAGGGGGGTATCGTGGGCCTTCCTCATGACCGGCATGGAGACCGGCATGCGTGCCCTAGGGCACGCCAACGAGACGTACTTCAGAGTCAACGAGGAGGGCATCCTCTGTATACAGCATCAGGTGAGGTCACTCGGTTGCTCTCTCTCCTGGGGGGCTACTGCATTATTGTGGCGGACATGATTGCTCTCTCGCCCTAGCTCTTGCGACAAGAATCAAGGAGGGCTTGCAGCATCAGGTGATATGATGGTGATATGATTTTCAACAGCCGGGGGTTTGGACGTACGGAGTGACTTGACTACTCTCTCTCTGGTGCGGCAAGTATCAGGGGGGGCGGGGTATAGCATCAGGTGACGCGGCTTTCTATGCTGAGACAACACGAGTCACGGGCGTAGTTCCCCGCACGAGGTGGCTTGATTGCCACGAGTCGGGGGAAACGCGATACGTTGGACGCCTCGTTTTCACGCGGAGACATGGATTGTCGGGGGCGGGGAGGGGAGATAGGCTGAACTTCATATCTGG
>CACKRE030000944.1:13260-42131 GCA_902602495.3 Ectocarpus sp. CCAP 1310/34
GGGGGGGGGGGGGGTGGGCGAAGAAAGCGGTGAGAAGGGGAAGTATTGCACAATATGTATGTAGCTCCTGCGAGATTCTCGGCGTTGTTCACGGTCCCGGCGTCGTCGTTGCGCTGTCTCCGTGCCTGAGGGAACGCTGACTCTTGTCGTTGTTGTCGCTGTTGTTGTTGTTGTTGATGATGATGATGATAATGATGATGATGATGATGATGATGATGGTGACGATGGCGATGTTGTCGCTGTTGTCGTCGTCGTTGTTGATAATGATGATGATAATGATGATGATAATGAGGATGATGATGATGATGATGATGGTGACGATGGCGATGTTGTCGCTGTTGTCGTCGTCGTTGTTGATAATGATAATGATGATGATGATGATGATGATGATGATGATGATAATGATGATGATGATGATGATGATGATGATGGTGACGATGGCGATGTTGTCGCTGTTGTCGTCGTCGTTGTTGATAATGATAATGATGATGATGATGATGATGATGATGATGATGATAATGATGATGATGATGATGATGATGATGGTGGTGGTGACGATGTTGTCCCTGTGGTTGTCGTCGTTGTTGTTGATGATAATGATGATGACGATGTTGTTGTTGTTGTCGTTGTTGTCATAGTGTTAACGTAAAAGCTTCACGAGGTACAGCAGTAAGCGCCCGCAATAAGAACTGCAGTCAAAAAATTGAGACTCACATACAGCAGTAGCCTCGAAAAAATTCGAAATCTAACAGCTTGAGCTCCGTTTGTGAGCCCGTTTAGGAACCCCTACACTAATAAAACACATATAGCGACCATTCGTAGCATGTTGACTCTAGGAAATACGAACCCCACCCTCGGCTCAAACCAAAGATTGTGGAGTGCAGGCGCTTGCTGTAGAATTGTGACTCGAGCTCGAATAACTGCTGATCGGTGGGGGTAGGGTGGTTATGATGAGTTGTTGAGCCCGCTGCACCTCCTAGTTCTTGGCTGCGTTTCTGTGCCTCATTGTTGTTTTTTCGACCTTTCTTTTTTTTCTTTTGCTTCCGCTCTGCTCTCTGTCGTGCTGTGATGTTTTGTCGGGTCCGGTCGCCGCGCGGTTTTCACTTCTCTCTTTTCTTTTTTTTCGTTCTAAGGTAGCGTTCACGGACAGGGCGAAAGAGATCATGGGGGGGCTGGAGCGGTCACAGAAGTTCCTGGACGTTTCGAAAGTGGGCGTTTGCGGCAAGATGAAGAGCCTCGAGGTGATGTGCTTGGACTTGACTCACTCGCTTGGGCGTTGATGCTGCTACTGCGGCCGCAGTATCCTCGTCGAGGTTATTTTTTTTAAGCTTGGTTTTTATACGGAGTATGGGGTAGGGATAGGGGTAGGGATACGAAACCCCTTTCTCTACTTCATATATTGAAATAAAATCCTTGCGATGGAGGGCTTGAGACCTTGGTCATCGCTGTCGTTCAGGGCTGCGCGAGGTCTGCGCTATCGAACTGGTGCACGTGCACGTCTGCTGTATATTCAGGTTCGTAAAAGATTTTTCTCTTTTTGTTCGATTGTGGTTTGCTGGGCTCTTCGAGTGGAGAGCACGTCGGATGTGTGGGCTCTTCGAGCTTGGACAAGAACGTCGCAACTGGCAGCCAGCTGTGGGCTGGTCCTCCTGCCTACTTTTATTTTCATCGTGCGTGACCCCTTTGATGAAACTGCCTGGGCTGTGTCATGGGCCCACTCCGGAGGGATCTGTTTTGTTCTCATCTAGTGATATTGTCGCTGGTTGCGTGGTTGAGGTTGCCACCGATGATGGCCCTGCCGCGTGCATCTTCCGCACGCCTTCGTTGACTGTACATCCCAATCCGCGCCGTCCCAAACCCGCTGTAGTGACAACAACTTTTTTTTTTGTTCCTTTTGGTACACATATAAGCGCTCCCGCCCCCGGTTGGTTCTGATGAGCAGACTCTGCTGGCTAAGTTCCACGAGACGCGGGACAAGGTGCTCGTGTTCAGCTGGAGCACCGCTATGCTCGACGTCCTCGAGGTGTGCACGAACGTATTATATGCAACGGAAATGTCATTCGTTGCTCCCGTAGAGCTGACCCTCTCCCGTTCCCGCCTATACGCTCGTTCTGCGGCAATCGCTTCCTTGGACATGAGCACGACATCTGCTACAGCAGTATGTATCTGCAATCAATATTTTTTCGAGGAACACAATGATGTCGCTGCGGTCTACAACTCCGAACAAGTTTCACCAGTTTATTCCGAGCTTGTTCCGGACGCTTCGGTGGTGAAGGGCTTGTGGTGAGCCGTACCTGTCGTCGTCATTGCCATTCTTTTAGCTCAGAAAACAAAAAAAAACGCCGCTCTGTCTCTCGCACGCCTTCCCGCCAAGCAGAGTTTCGTAGGTGCGAAGGGCTACGTGTACCGTCGGCTGGACGGGACTACCTCGGGCAAGGAGCGGCAGGCGAGGATAAACGAGTTCAACTCGGACCGAGCGGGCGTGTTCGTATTCCTCATCAGCACGCGAGGTGAGACAGAGGGAGATGGGGGGATGGATGGTAGAGGGAGGGAGGGGAGGAGGGAGGGGGAGCAGGGGGAGGGGGGTTTAGGGAGAGAAATATACGTGACACCGTTGCATACATACCGCGTGCTCCGCAGATATGATACAGGAAACCGTCACATACATACCGCCACAGATAAGGTACAGGAAACCGTTAACCGTTACACATACATAACCGCCTCCTCCGCGCACTCTGTCCCGACAAAACACAGCCGGAGGGCAAGGCCTCAACCTCCACACGGCCTCCAGGGTTGTCCTGTACGACGTCAACTGGAACCCTGCGCTGGGTCTTCAGGCTCAGGATCGCGCTTACCGCATCGGCCAGAAGCGCAAGGTTTGTCTCCCCCCCCCCCCCCCTTTTTGTGTGGTTTTCGTCGCGACCCTCTTGTCTTGTTTTTTCGTTGAGTCGTGCTCAATGCTGCTGACTTCATTCAGATCGTACTTTTTTTTTGGTCAGTTGTATTTTGTTTTTTAATGGCGCAGAATGGCAAGGTTGGAAGAAGCAAGGAACAACAACAACAGCAGTGCTGATTGACCCTCCCTTTTCTCCCTTTTTTTTTTGTGGGAGAACAGGTCGCGGTCTTCCGTCTGATTTCGAAGGGCACCATCGAAGAGATGTGCTACATGCGCCAGATCTACAAGCTGCAGATCACAAGCGCGGCGATGGGAGATCAAGCGCGAGGGGGGCGCCGGCAGTTCAACGCTGTGCAGGCAAGTTCTGGGCGCATGCCCACGTCTCGCTTTCTCAGCAGCTTGCGCAAGGTTTTTCTATCAAACATGTTGGATAAAGCATGCAATCGGGGGAAGTTGGGTTACGGTTAAGGGTTAGGGAATAGGGTCTGCGTACCCCCTCCCCGTTCAAGTTCCTCACAATACTTCGTTTCCGGTGAAGGCGGTCCCTCTTTTTCGCAAAGGCGGTCCCTCCTTCTCGCAAAGGGGTACGCGTACACGGGCTTTTCCACCTCTGGCAAGCCGCTTTTCTTAGCACCACTTCGATGCTGTGCCGTCACCCCCCGCCGTTGGCCCAAAAGACGTCGACATGGCACTAACCCGTTGTCTACGACCCACGTCTTTTTTTATGGGCCACGGTAGTCGGTTGACGCGGTCGATGGCATTGAACAAGTCACACGAACACACCCAGCGCAAAACGAACGCCTGCCAAGCCGGTTGTATTCTGCATGTTGGGAGGAATTCACCCCCCCCCCCCCCCCCCCCCCCCCCCCCCCCCCCCCCCCCCCCNNNNCCCCCCCCCCCCCCCCCCCCCCCCAAGCGAGGTCAATGGCCTAACGACTGCGGCATGCGTTTGCTTGAGTACACACACACATACACTCCCCAAGGTAGAGCAATTTTTGATAGAAAATGGTAAATACGAAGTGACCCTGTGAGGTAAATGAACTGTTGTGCCATGCCTGGTAGGCCTTGCCCCATTGTGATTTCTTTTTCTTTCTGCCCAAAACTGCCATTTATGCTCGATTTTACGACAAATACGGTCAATTCGGTCATCTGTGCTCGGCTTCTGCCCAAAATAGAAATTTCAGTATTATTTTCTGCTCCTTGACACCCGAGCAGAATGGTGCAAGGCCTAATGCCTGGTGATCAAAATGGGCCTGTTTGCGGGCTAGGAACAATTAGTGCCCTCCTCCCCCCCTGACCCCCCCTTCTTGGCAAAGCCTTAAAACACGCTTCGGCGAAGGGTTGGACGAATGAACGGCTTACGTGGTAGCCTCAAACTGGCCGCATGATAGTCTAGACAGGTTTCCTTGTCACGGAGAAAGCACAGACGTATATATTCAAATTGATACGAAACAGGAGGGTTATGGATCCCCGCAAGGAGTCGACGAGTGGCGGGATGGACGACTGCCAAGCATAATAGCCTCGGGCAGACATCCGACCAGTAAAAGCGATCAGGCTCTATTGGCATATGCATCTGTCTATCCCGTTGATGACTTCAAACACGTTAGCTCGAGTAAATAGAACATACGCACATGTTGTACACAGAGAGCTCTGGTCTCATCAACGATTAATTAGGCAAGGAGTTATTATGGAAATAGGGAACATAGCCCACTTTGTCTCTGGCCTTCCCTATTTTTTCCCCATAAACAAAAATAACAGATATTGAAAGAAGCATATTGGTTTATATTTTTTGCGATGACAAACGACAACGACAACGACAACGACACCGACAACAGCGGAACGGCTTGCTTCAACCTCGACAACTTAACCCTACCCAGCAACCGATCCAACCAAATTTATCGCACCCCATTGGGCGGTTGTTGTTATTGCGCCGTAGGGTTCCAAGGAGCAACAGGGGGAGCTATTCGGCATCCAAAACCTCCTCAAGTTCAGCGACGACTCCCTGCTCAAGACCCTGCGCATGAAGCACGAGGCCGGGCTGGCTGCCGCCACCGCAGCGGGAGGAGGGGCAGCGGCGGCGGCGGCGGGTGGTGCCGGGAGCAAAGTAAGCGATTTTTGGACGAAGTCTGTGAGGGAGATTGTAGCAATCGGAATGGTGACTTCCCAGCAGTAGATTTCAGCAGTAGGTGTGGGTAGGCGCAGACTTGTGCCGGTAGGGTCGATTTGCCGCAGAAGGTGTAGGGAAGGGATTGCCGTCTCGTACGGTGCTACCTTTTCGACCAAAGGAGACATCCTTTCAAATATTCCCCTATCAGAAAAGTGCGGGCACCTTTTCTCTCTCTCTTTGCGGACACCTTTTCTCTCTCTCTCTCTCTGGCTGTCGGCGTCTGTACCCCCCCTCCCCCCCCCGCCCCCCTTCTCCTGTCTAGTGGTTTAATAGTCTTTCAACTAGGGCACGTACACCATTAGTACGCCTCTTCTCTCACTTCCCAGCGCTAATCGCCTCGCTCCCCATGTTTGTGCTTTCGACATGATTCCGTCCTGGCTTGAATCAAAAGTGTGTGAGCGCTATGGAATCGGGGGTGGGCAGTACCTACCGGCTGAATAGTGCATGCACGCAGATACATGCGCAACAGTAGTGAATCGGGGGTCTCGCGTCACAAGGAGGCGTCGGTTCATCCCGTCCGGCTTTCGGTATACACGACTGCTCGTACGGTCACCCCGAACGTCGTCAAGACTCGAGAGTCACTGTTGGAGGACGCGTGGCAAGACCTCCGTGGTACCCTTCTCGCGCGTGAGCATCGAGTACTGCTGTAGCGCGAACGCAAACAGTGGCGATGTTCCACCGCCAGGAGTATGGAAGAGTTTCCTAGCAGAACGGACACACAAAACAACAGCCAACCCGCTTCATCGCGTGCGCATGTCATACGATACGATACCGCTTGCTGTTGCAGGGCGTGGGCGGTATCACCGGGGTGGACGCGGCCGACGAGGGGGATCTGGTGGTGGCCATGAAGAACGCTCTCGGCCTTTCGAAGGAAACAGGCGCAATGGGTGAGCTACAGTAGGTGGAGCTTTGTCGTGGTCGTGGTCGTGGTCGTAGTTTCCTGGTTGTTGTTGTTGTTGTTGTTGTTGATGATGATGATGTCGTCGTTGTTGCTGTTGATGTCGTCGTAAGTGGTGGTGATGTTGTTTTATGTTTCATTTCATGGAGTGTTTTGTCAGAGTGTTATGGACGGTCGAGGACCCTCAAGGCACACCGTCTCTTTGGCGTTTCGTTGCATCCCCGCTCCCCCCCCTGTCCACAGCGCGTATTTTTTCTGAAAAGACGGCATATTGCAACGATAGCTGACAGCACTCTCGCATGTGTAGTCCACTCGAATCAAGAAACATGCCTCGCAACAATTTGCAATAGTGCAACAAGCTACAGCAGTACCGCCCGGTCTCCTGCCCAAGCTGCCGCTGTTCGCCGTGGTGGCCTGAGTCCAGCACGCATTTTTCTTTTCGGTCTCCCTTGGGATCACGTCCCGAAAACAAATCTCCTCGTCTTTGGGACAACACCTATCATTCTAGACAATATCAAGTAGGCTCTTCTACCCGTTCGAGATATAGCCTCAGTTTTATCTTTCTGCCTTGCCTGCTGATGCAGGCGAGGGCGAGGGACCGCGCGAGGACAGCGAGCTGGCGGGCCTGCTGGGCGATCTTGGCGTGGACGCGTACACACACGACCAGCTCGTGGCTAAGGACGAAGGAGAAGGGGTGAAGGGAGCTATGATTGTTTTTTTTTTGTTGTTG
The DNA here is from genome assembly GCA_902602495.3 of Ectocarpus sp. CCAP 1310/34. NCBI lineage: Eukaryota > Phaeophyceae > Ectocarpales > Ectocarpaceae > Ectocarpus > Ectocarpus sp. CCAP 1310/34. The sequence goes on from CACKRE030000944.1 coordinate 19,952, forward strand.
CTGTTGTGGGGTGATGGTGTTGCTGTTGTAGCTGTTGTTGTCGTTGTCGTTGTCGTCGTCAAAGATCACTTCGCCGTTGGCGTTGGGTGCTGGGCGCTGCGTGTTTGTTAGAGTTGCCCCGCGGGACCATACACGACACAACTTGGACGAGTTACGAGCTTTCAGGTGTTCGAGGCGCCACATGTCGTGGTCTGTGATCACCCGACCCGCCCCGTACATTCGCAGTCTCGTTCCGCGGTGAAAATGTGCCAGCAAGTACAGAAATTAGTAGACGAGGCCCCCGATTACCAATGCTGCTTCGTACGGCCTCCCATACGAGCAGAATGATGACGTCATCCAGACGCAATGCGGTGGTGCTGTACGCGCCGCTAAATAGTGCGGCCACCCGCAAATCGTACCGCTCGCCTTCGCGAAAAGCGGAGCGCGGGCGACGCACACAACATTGGTTTCCACCACCGTCATCCTCATGTTCCGAAAGTGACAAGCATCTTCCTAATGTGAAAAGCTATTCTTCTTCGATCCTTACTTGCCCCCCGCCATCGGGTGTACCCCCCCCCGCCCGCGATCGCGCCGTCTGCGATCGTGTGTTGCCGCAGGAATTGGCAGAAGAGAGCTGTGGCGTCGCGGAGCTGACACTATCGCCGCTTCCTGCTGGTGGCGCGAGGACCGCCATGGAGGAGACAATCGCAATGCCGCGCAGCGGTGGCGGTTGCGACGGCGGCGGCGGTGTCCTTGTCCCAAGCGCCGGTAGCGAGAGGAAGAGCGCTGCAAGGGCTACCGAGGGCGTTGTGGGTAGGAGCCAAAGTCTGGGTCCGAGAGGACCGAGCGTTAGTGGCGGTAGCGGTCAGGCACAGGCGACGGCGGCGGCGGTAGTTGAGATCGAAGACGGGACGGCGGGGGCACCCGGCGGGGGGCAACCGCAGCAGCAGGAGCCCGCCAAGAAGCGGCGGAATCTCGCGAGTCTCGGGTGGGGCAAGGGCAGGGCGGGGGTAGGGAGCAGTTCCGGTGCGCGGATTGAGCTGTTCATGCCGCAGTACGGATCGGGCGGGGGGGGAAGGAAGTGACGGGTGGTTGGTTGTATCTTGGTCTTTGGAACAACTCTTCCCGTGCTAGTTAGTCCAGTATGTATTGTGTAGTTTGCCGGCATCGTCGTTTTGTGTGTGCCGTGTGGTTGGAGGAAAAGCCGTGGGCAGCAGTCCTTGTGAATATGCGTTCCGTTTGTTTGTTCCAACCGTGCAACCAACCCTGATGGTGGGTGCTCTCATCACGTGGAGGCGGCGCCTCAATTCTGGAGGCCACAATGCACCACTAGCAACAAACCTCTTTGTGCTTGCCACAAGTTTCGGGTTAGAAGCTACTACGTAACTATGGACAACGACCTTCACGAACGTGTGCTTATTGACGTATCAATAGTCGTGGCTTGGGGCTACCCATGCTAGTCTTAAGCTCTGTTTGTTGGTCCGCTTACGTATGACACTCTTTCTCCATCATTCTGGTTCTGTAGTACCATGTCGGCACGTGTCGCCTCTCGCATTGCTGTAGAGCACAGAATCATCCCCGTTGGGGCGTGCAACGACGTGAGCTCTTGTCGACTCGTCCTGGTCCTCCCAGGGGAGTTCAAGCACTTGGTACAAAAAGCATTGTGCCGTGTACACCACGGACGGGACGACGATGTCGATGAACGAACGGCATCTGAAAATGTAAATTCCCACGCGTGGGCAAAGCGCGGGGCTCGGGTCAGAAAAGGTCGCTCGCGAACTTGGGCCGATGGTGAAGTAGAGCTTTGGTTGTGGTTGACATCTCAACCTGTTTCCATCCTGTGCATGGAACTCAAGAAAGGCATGCTTTGGTATGCACGTGATCTTCGCTGCTAACCGTATAGACGTTTTTTTTCCCAGGCCGACCCCATGTGAGCTACCGCTAATCTAGCGCCCATGTGTTCGATCTTTGCCTAACCAAACACGGATACGGAGGACAGTAGTGGCAGCTGTAGTCAACTCTAGTCGTTGAGCTGGCTGGTGGCTTCGCCGGATCTACAATTCTGTCTTACTGTAGATCTCGTAGACCCACCGTAGATCTACGGTAGATCTACGAAAGAACGAAAGAAGTCGACTGGTCTGGTTTTGTTCAGCGAACTCAAGGGCACACAACACACTTGCCGCTGTGCTACATCGCTCCACGGGGCATCATGTCCGGTGTTGCCAGTCGTTCGACAGGGAACTCGTTGCTGAGAGTTTCTCAGGCCTGCGAGACGCTCCTATCTGGCTTCAACAACGGCAAGGCAGCGGCGGTTGGCAGTTGCGTGGTCTCGAGAAAACACGCCGTGAAGTTGAGCGAGCGGGATACTACGCGGGCCGGTGATGTCGACAAAGGCCCCGAGGGAGAAGCGCGTCATATGGGGCCAAGTGATCACCTTTTACCGGTGCGGGGGGATGCCCATGCTTTGGTGTCAAGTGAAATGTCCACCCTGGAGTTTTGAATCCGCAGGCACACCTCGTTGCCCGTACAACAGCATACAATATTGAAGCTTGCTAAAAGGACCGCAGGTATCGGTAGTTGAAGACATGTGTGTTCTGCTTACAGCAGAAGCCCGCGCTGCACTCGGATCCATTTTAGAAGCCGCAGTCACTGCTGTTGCCTGTCCCCGTGGGACCCGCCTGTTTATGAGTGCCGGATAGGCTGTAAACATTAGGCTGGGTGCGCAATCCGCTGCAGGGGAGATGTATAGGAATGCACACAACGGGACAGGGGTTGGAAGAATGGCGGCGCCGATCCATTCGAGTCCCCAATCCCAGGCGACACGCCAGACTCATTGATCCGTGCTTGTTGTACACGTCGACTGTAGAGATATGCCCTTGCGAAAGCTCCTTATGAGCTCTGGTTAATCTGGGTCAAAACTCGTCACGGCACGCAGGAAAGTGCACCAGCTGTCTCACGTCAAATCCGTTTGGGGGGGAGGGGGGGGCTGTAGACTACTTTTACGAAGACAACTGCGGTTTACAGCAGTGTACCTACGCAGGAAGGGCTCGAGCACCCAACCTACTTACTACTTACCTACATCTCCGACTACCCTATTTTTGACCGGCCAAACTTCGACTTCGAACACACGAAATCATCGCGGTCGGTTGTTTTGAGGCTGCTGCTGGCTTCTCGGCACGCGGCGCTCCACCAACCAACACCAGCAGGCTCGAGGGATTGCTTCGGATGCAGTTGGTTGTGGGCGGCAATCTGGAGTGGTCCCACAAAACCCAGACAAAAGCGGGGTGCAAGATAAAGTTACACCATTGGTCTAGACAAGTCAGCGCTGACTATTAGTCTAAAGGTGTAACTTTATCTTTCAAAATATATACGCTCAGCTCGTTAGCACCCGGTTGGATCACATGGGTTTAGAGCTTGGGATTGAGAGCAGGGATCTCCGGGGCCGGACCCCTCGCCAGGCGCTGACTGAAAAGAACATTATGGCGCTTGGGAAAGTGAGTAGCCGGGATTCGAACCCGTGCGTGAAACAAGTTTCACCGTTCTCCCTGCTCTCAATCCCAAGCTCTAAACCCAAGTGATCCAACCGGGTGCTAACGAGCTGAGCGTATATCTTTTGTAAGATAAAGTTACACGGTTAGACTAGTCAGCGCTGACTTGTCTAATGGTGTAACTTTATCTTACACGGGGAAGCAATGCTGGCAAACGGCAGCAACGGCGGAAACACAGCGGATGGAGCAAAACACGACAAAAATAACACAGACCCCAACAACTAGGACGCGAGGGAGCGAACGGCGGGGGGCACCCATCGGGGCCCCGCGTTTTTACGTTGTGCTGCTAAACGCCCACCGGAAACAAAGCTGTGTTCATGACGTTCCACCCCACGTCTCCCAATCATTACGTTTCGTCCCACCCCTGCTTCCAACCAACTCCCCCCCTCTCCGCTTTTTTTATTTTCTTAATATCACACAACAAATCCGCTTTTAAAAACATTTTTGAGCCGCGTTTTGGCAGCAGAGTAGGAAGGAACGATTGGGCATGCGTACAACGCTCCGTCCTCTCGTGGGCGCGTGGTCAAAACACATGCAAAACAAGAGTACACCCCCCCTCTCCCCCCCCCCCCCCCCCCCCCCCCCCCCCCCCCCCCCCCNCCCCCCCCCCCCCCGCCCCCTCCCTCCAGCTCGAGTCCGCGATGGCGAATCGACGAGCGAGGCCGAGCCTCCTCCTGCCCGCTTGGCGGGCCGTTGGCTTCGCGGTGGGGACGGGAGCGACGGCCCTGCTGCCGGCGGAGACGTCGGCTAAGGTCGGGGCCGCCATCAGCCGAGCGGTGCTGGAGCACTACGACGAGAACATCCGCGCCATGTACGACGCCAGGATAGTCAATGAGGAACAAGAGGTGAGAACATACGGGTTGGTGTGCTGCGCCATTGCGGGGAAGGTAGTGGGAGAGAGACGAAGGTCAGGGGTGTGTGTGTGTGCTCATAGCCGTGCATGGCGTGGTCGTTAGACCATTTTCTTCGGGGCGGGGGGGGGGGGGNGGGGGGGGGGGGGGGGGGGGGGGGGGGGGGGGGGGGGGGTCGGGATCGTTCATGGGTGTGGGATGTTGTTCTAACGGTAGTGTGGGATTGATCTAGAACTACTGCTGCAGCAGCGTTGTTGCTGTGTCGCCGATTGTTTTGGCAATAAAGACCGGACGAAGCTCTTCTTACTTTTTTCGGGGACGATCCACACGACTACTGCTGTGCTCGACAACAACACCAGACGCGAGAGCCGCTTAGGCTGGTTTTCTGTTTCTGTCCCTTGTGTGGCAAATCATCAGTAGCAAGGCTATTAAGAAACGTTCAACCCAAGCTATCGTGCTACAAACTGAATTTGAGTTCCTTCGTGAATGCGTGCTATCCACGTTCACAACGTACCTTCTTTCAGGTGAAGGAGTTGTTCAAAGCTCAGAGGGACGAACTGTCGCGCGTGGCGCTATCATCCGGTGCTGGCCCTGGTGCTGGTGGTACGGGTGATGATGCAGATGATTCCGGGGAGAGCGCTGACGACGCCCGATCCATGGCTGTCGCCGGCACGCTAAAGTCGGCGCTTCGTGCGGCGTGTACCGTGACCGCAAAAATTTGATGTTTAAACGTTTGCCAATAACTTGCGCGAAATATTGGGTGGGATTTATTCACGGTTATTGTATGGGCCAACCGTTGTTTCGAGTGAGACCAGAGTCTGGAACAGGCTTGTCAAATATTTTTCAGACACCAGTGCTCGTATTTTATGCAGTGTAGGGATGGTGCAGAGGGCCGTTTTTGGACATTGTCGTAAAAATTCGTGTTTGGCGGCAAGATGAGGAAGCTGAGCAAGGACTGGCCGGTGACCTAGATATCATTTCGTTCGTAGTCATATGGATACTACACCAAGGTGGGCATGCTCTTCCGATCACCAGAGAGCACTAGACTCTGTCAGGTCGTGGGTGTGAATGGGACATGGGTGCTATTCACGCTCTAAGACTGACGGTTTCCACGGCTTTGTGGTGATCGGAGAAGCATGCCCACCTTGTGCTTCGTTTCCATTCTGCTTCGATGCGGAGCAGCGCTGTGCGAGCCCTCTCCTAGCACTAACAAACCAACATATCAGGTTTACTTGAGAGAGAAGGCAAGGCGATCCTCGCAGCTTGCTGGCATACGCCGTGCTGTAGGCGCTGATAAAAGTGAAAAAGTGCACTCCGAGAGTTTCGCACGACAAATCGTTTTTTTGCCGCAAACTAGCAGGTGTCTCTGCGGAGGGCAATTCATCCTCGCCTTGACGCTGCTGCTGCTGCTGACGCTCTAGCTGAGCGTACCAGCCACATGTTGCAGCGACTGGATTATCCCACCAACGTTAGGTTGCTAATGCTGGTAAATCTGAAACCTCTACTTTAGTGCATCGCGTGGCCTGGCGCATATTCCTTTGCCCCTCCCCTCGCTTTCTGTTGGCGGCGGGAATAAGCAAGGGAGCGGGCTTCAGACAAGGACGGGGCTATACCCCCAGGATACCATGTATCGTTGCACCTTCTTCATACATGCTCTAGTCTATATTTGGCATGGCGTAGTCTGGTGCATGATAACTCGCAAGGTCGTCGTCCTATGGCTGAAATGCACAGCACTTCGCTACGTTCGTCGCTGCATTGTTTCACCAGACTTCATTTAGCTTTTTGTTGTTGCTGGTAACAAGATCGTTTGACTCGGTCTGCCTGTTGTCTTTTACGCTTCTCAGACGAGTGTAATGGAGTCCCGCGCGCAAGTATCTATCCTGTTCCTGCCCTTGAATGAAGCCGAAGGTGCAATTCTCCACCGACGCAATCTTGCGAAAAATGAGGGTTCATTTGAGGGGAAATAATGAAGGAAAGAGACACTGTACACTCTTGAGACGACCCCTGGTCGTTCCCAACGCTTGTTGTGTTTTAACTGTCAGTAGTACGGGCCCGCAATTATGAAACATTCCGTGAAGAAAAAAAGGCTGAGCTTTTACGAAAACAAAGAAAAAAGGACTGAAACACAGCTACATTAGCTCAATCCCGACCACAGCATAAGAAACGTTTCAATAAGAAACATGATCGTTGCTGGGGGAGCGTATCCGATACGAAACGTCCCACTGCTGCTCCTTCCGTGCTCTCACCTTCCCCGTACCTAGCTGAACAGCGTTTTTCTTTCGTAAGGGGGATAATAGTGATAATTGTCGCACCCCCCCCACGCCTCCGCGCTAGCTACTCCGCGCCTCCGCGGGCTGCTTTATCCACTGCTGCATGAATGTTTGGTGTGTTTGTGTTGGGATTTGTATGCAAGAACTGACTCTATTCTACTGCATGGGTTTTGTGCAGTATTGTGAAGGCGTGTCTCCAAGTCTGTAACCGTCAGGTGAAGACAGCTTGGGCGCCTGTGTTTTGGATCTAATGATCACTCTGTGTTGTATCTACCCAAACTGCGCCACCACTGCCAACTACACAACAAACAGCAACTACAATTCTGTTGTCAGGTCATGAGCCTAGCGTTTGGTAGGTAATTCACATCGAGTCACACCCCAGCAGCAGCATGGCGTCCGCCACGAACTACCTGAAACAAGGATACGTCCCGTTTAGCGGGAAGCCGGAAGATTTCCACGGCTGGAGTGGCCTGTTCTACTCCATCATGGATGAGCAAGGATTAGGCGACATCATGGCTGGGACGGAGACCGCCCCGGCATCGGCGGCCAGCAGCGCGGATTCGGATCGTGCTGCGTTCGACAGGACGACGCTGGAATTCAAACGTAAGAACGGCAAACTGTACACACGGTTAAACTTTGCTACGTCCGACTGCGCCGATGGATTCTCGAGCACTGCTTCCCAAGTCGTTCGAGCCTTCGGCCCCGCTCGCGTTGGTGAGCATGGGGACGGACGTGCGGCATACGTTGCCCTAGAAGCGAAGTACCGCCAGAAGGGCACCTATCGGATGCATGAACTGCAGCGAGAGTTAGGATCACTTGCGGTCACTGCCGAGGACGATTACGACCCGGCGCGTGCAATCCAAGACTTGCGTCGTATCAGTTCCGAACTCGAGTCACTTGGAGACAAGGTCGTACCAGCCCGCCAGACGCATATCTTGTTGAACGCGCTTCCTGACCAGCACTACGCCCAACTTAAGGCCGCGCTGGTGTGCGGACAAGCCGATGGCTCGGAGTTGGATCTTGACTTCGAAAATGTCGCGCACCGAGCGACCGCGTACCATACACTGCAGATCAGGGGGAAGGTTTCTGCCCACGGCCGTGCCCACAACACGGTCGTGCACGGGGGTGCACGTAGTTTCCGTAAGCAAGGCGGACGTGGCGGACGCGGCGGACGCAACCGCCAAGGCAATGGCAGCCAACCGACCGGAGACAACGGCAGCAGCGGCTCCTCCGCCGGAAATTCCAGAGGCGATAGCCCTGGAGGCGCGCAAGATGTGCGCGGGCGAGGCCGCGGCAACAAGTCCAATAAAGGCGGAAACAAAAGTCACCAAAAGGGCCGAGACCGTCAGGGACGCTGCAAGTACTGCCACAACTCTACAGAGCACGGATGGGACGGCTGCCCCCTTCGCCTGGAGAACGTGCGAGAGGATAACGCCCAACAGGCGAATGCCGCCGCGCCGGAACCGTCCACGCAGGCATGGTTCACCCGAGTCGAGGAATCCAGCGGTGAGCCGGAGGACTTTTCCATCTCGTTTGGAGAACCGCAGGCACTGGAGATGCCTGCCGCGGCGCTGCCGGAGAAGCGCGCCGCCGTGGGCGTGCAGGAAGGTCTTGTCATCTACGATCCGCAGGCACTGGAAATGCCTGCCGCGGCGCTGCCGGAGGAGCGCGCTGCTGCTGAGGAGGAGGTGCCGGAGGCGCCTGTTGCGGCGCTGCCAGAGGAGTGCGCTGCTGATGATGCGCAGGTGCTGGATGCGCCTGCTGTGGCGCTGCCCGATGAGCGCGCTGCTGCTGAGAAGCAGGTGGCGGAGGCGCCTGCCGCGGCGCTGCCAGAGGAGCGCGCTGCCGACGATGAGCAAGTGCTGGATACCCCTGCTGTGCCGCTGCCCGAGGAGCGTGCTGCTGATGCTGCTAGTGACGTTCAGGTGCAGAACCCGCTTGCTGATGCAACAGATATAGTTGCCTACACCAGTGTGTACCAGGTTAAGGACGAGTCCGCCAGGAGCACCATTATGTTCGTAGACACAGCAGCGTCTAGCCACATGGTTAGCGCGGATTCCTACGCATCTCGCCACGTGACCGAGAAGTCGGACTGCAACGTGAGGATCAAAGGTTCGTGTGGAACGTCGAGCGCGGCTCAGAAAGGTATCCTGCGTTTCGGCATCTCAAACGACCGGAACCAACTCGTCCCGGTGGAGCTACAAGTACTACTGGTTGACAACCTAGGAGCGAACATCCTCTCGGTCGGAGCCCTGAAGGAAAGGGGGGTGATGTGCGATCTTCTGTCTACTCCTCCAGCACTCCGTAGCAGCGATCAGGCCTTCCCCATCTCCACGGAGATTTCGCGGATGTACAGCGTGAACATTGTCCTCGACGACATGAGGATGGACGGGACCGCGATGCTGCTCAAGACGAAGGTGAATGCACACATGTGGCACCGGAGGATGGGCCACTGTAATCCGCGCGCCCTCCAGCAGCTGGCGAGGAAGGAGCATTCTGGGGTTAAATTTGACCAAAACATCGAGTCTGGCGACTGCGAGGTATGTGCTGTCGGCAACAGCAAGAAGTCTAGTCACCCACCGGCTAACCGACCTCGCGCCGGCACTCGTCTTGCGCTCTTGCACGTAGACACCTGGTCGCACTCCGTAAAATCTCTCGGTGGACACAAGGGTGCGGTGATGTTCACGTGTGACAATACCCGCATGAGGTTTGGTTTTCCCATCAAGAGCAAAGATGCAGCTGCTGAGGCGCTGGAAACTGTTGTCAAGGAGGAAGCCGACCCGGAAGGACTGTGTATCACCACGCTACACTGCGACGGAGGGGGCGAGTTCAAGGGAAGGTTCGCGGCGCTGGCAGCATCACTTGGAATCAAAATCGAGACCAACGCCCCGTACATGCCTCAAGGCAACGCCGTCGCCGAGCGTGGCTTTGGCACGGTCGCAGCCATAACGCGGCGCCTTCTTCTTGGGGCACCTCATCTACCGGAGAGTCTGTGGGCCGAAGCGTTCCAATACGCGATCTATATACTGAATCGCACGCCTACGGACGTCTTGGGCGGCAAGGCACCACTTGAGGTATGGGAGAACAAACCGCTTGGCAGCTTGCACCACATCCGCGAATTCGGTTCGGTATGCTTTAAGCACGTGGAAGCGGGGGACAGGCCCAACAAACTGGCTGCCAGGGCTGAGAAGATGTTTCTGGTCGGTGTCAACCCTAAAAGCCGGTCGTGGAGGCTATGGTCCCCTCGTGACAAGTTTAAGATCACCAACTCCGCCGAAGTTTCTATTCGCGAGAAAGCCCCGCGCGACGTGGTTCCCCCCAAGGCAGGGCATGATCCGCTGCCAGAGACTCCAATGATTTACCATCCCGGTCCGGAAGAGTCTGATGACGACGTCGACAGTGTGGTGGAGCCACAAGACGAGCAGAAGGATAACGAGCCGGAGCCCACGCCTCAGGCGCAAGAGCCGGGCCCCCGTCGCAGCACCAGGAACCCCAAGCCGACTGAACGTCTGAACCTGTTTACCTTTGCCACGGAGGAGGAGGCCTTCGAGCAAGTGGAACGCTCCCTGCTCACCGGAAGCTCGCTTGGCAACAACGGGACTGGCAACCCTGGCGAAGTGGGCTACAGGGCTCCCGACCCTTCGAGCTACGACGAAGCGATCCGTGGGCAGGATGCTCTAGACTGGCAAGAGTCCATGCGGAACGAAAACCAGTCGCTTGTCGACCTTGATGTGTACGACTGGGTCGAGCCGCCGACGAGTGCCCAGGACCAGCCGATCCCGTCAAGGTACCTTTATAAGCGGAAGTACAAGAATGGCGAGCTTGCTCGACTGAAGAGCCGCGTTGTGGTCCAAGGCTTTCACCAAGCAGACACGGGCGAGGATAAAGCGGCGCCTGTGGCGTCCATGGAATCCGTCCACCTGCTGATTGCTATCGCAGCCAAGAATGGTTTTGGCCTGAAGCAAGCCGATATCAAGACGGCATTCCTCCACGCGCGGGTTCCTGCAAATGCGAAACCGATCTACGTCATCCCTCCGAAAGGGTTCGAGTGCTCTCCGGAACAACAGGGAAAAGTGTGGCGACTCAAGGCGTGGCTCTACGGGCTGCGCCTCTCTCCGAAGGGCTGGAACGGCACCTTCCACGACTTCCTGCTGGAGATCGGGTTCGTTCAGAGTACGGCGGACCCCTGTCTCTACATCCTTAACGCGGGAGGGGTCCTCCTTCTCGTGTACGTCGACGACATTCTTTTGTCGGGAAGCGACGAAGCGCAGGTGATGCGGGTCGTCGAGCAGCTGAAGGAGCGGTTCGACACAGTGTTCCTGGGAGATGCACAGTTCCTGCTCGGTATGGCACTTGAGAGGAACGTCGACGCCGGAACGATCTTCCTGTCGCAGGAGATGTACGCGAAGGCCGTACTTGACAAGTTCGGAATGGCCGACGCGCACTCTACGAAGACGCCTGCGGAGGCTGGGCCTATCAGCACCGTGGAGGAGAAGGTTTTGTCTCCAGAGGACACGGTGTACTTCCGGTCCGCCACGGGCAGTCTCCTGTATCTCAGCAGGGGTTCGAGGCCGGATATTACCCACTCGGTGATGGTGCTTACGAAGAGCATGGCGAAACCGGGTCCCAAGGCGATGGCAAAGCTGAAGCGGGTTCTCAGGTATCTAAAAGGGACAACCACTATCGGGATCACATACACCGAAGACGCCGACGGCGGAGACAAGCTAACGGCGTACGCGGATTCTGACTTTGCCGGTGACCAAGACAAGGGCTACTCCACAACCGGTGTCGTTCTCTATCTCGCAGGTGGCCCAGTGATCTGGATAGCCAAGAATCAAACGGTGCTGGCCATCTCCACGTTCGAGGCAGAAGTCGTCGCGCTGTCCAAGGCGTGCCTCATGGTTATACATTTTCGAAATTTGCTAGAGTCGTTGAAGATGAAGCAGAAGCAAGCAACAGTATTGTACGAGGACAACGCGGGTGCCGTAGCGTTCGCAAAGGGTAGCAAAATCACGCCCCGCACGAAGCACATCGACGTGAAGTTCCACCACGTCCGGCACCTAGAGGACCAAAACGTGGTAGATGTAACTTACATCGACACCAACAGGCAGAGGGCAGACATATTGACCAAAAGTTCGGGAGCTGTGAAGTTCCTGCAGAACCGCCTTATTTTGCTTGGAGTGTGAGTACCTCCCCTTACCGAAATCAGACCATATGTCTTAAAAGGGTTGGACGGTACATGGAATTCGCTGCCCAGAAAACTCTGGCAGTTAGTGATGAGTATTCAATTTGAATTGTTCGAGAGCATGCATTCATGTTGATAGCATTTGTCGAGAGGACACTGGTATTTGTTTCGAGAGGACACTGAGAGAAAGAATTTTGTGTCTTATGTATCAGAGCTAGTCATGACGTAGTTCTTGAGAGGACATGTTGGGATTTGTATGCAAGAACTGACTCTATTCTACTGCATGGGTTTTGTGCAGTATTGTGAAGGCGTGTCTCCAAGTCTGTAACCGTCAGGTGAAGACAGCTTGGGCGCCTGTGTTTTGGATCTAATGATCACTCTGTGTTGTATCTACCCAAACTGCGCCACCACTGCCAACTACACAACAAACAGCAACTACAATTTTGTTGTCAGTTTGATGCATTCTTAGCCAGAAATAAAATAGGGAAATAAGAAATAAGGGAATCAGGAGGATGCGACAGTCCAAAGGAATAAGAAATGCCTTTCAAGAAAATGGACGACTTCGGCTAGTCCTTCGATACAAAATAAGGGATTGAGCCTCGACCCGATTTTGACGTTTGTTTCTCATCTCCGGGCCCGTATAGACTACTGCTGGCAGTCAGTCCGGAAATCGAGGGGTTGATTATCACGCAAAACTTAAGCTGCAGTAGTCGATCCACCCCTACCTAGGAGATAGACGCTACAGCGCCACGGGCTGTATTTGGCAACCCGCCCACCCGACACGTACATGTGAGAGGTACCTATGCACAATCTACCATGGGTGCAATTTTCAAATTTCAAAATTTCAATTTTTCTTTGAAACCGCGATACACATCTGTTCTTGCGTTGATGTCGGTGCCAGTGGACTTCCTGAACCACATTCTAGGCGGTTGATTGGTCTCTTTCCGACAGAAGCACGCCCACCGAACGTTTCCATGAAAGAGAACACTCGTAAGGTTAGGGAGAGCATGCGCACCACGAGCGACGTTCACACAACATACACAGTGTATCTAGACATACTGCTCTAGAAGAAGTTCGTTGGATACCATAGGCATACGCACATAATTATCTCGAAACATGTCGCCCGATTCTCGACCTCGACCAGCCGGAGGCGACGGCGGTAAAGGGAATAAGATGTCCAATCGCGACCTGAGCCTGATGATGAAGACGATCGCATCCAGAGAAGTGAGAGAGAGCGGCAAAGCAGCGTCGGCCACTGTCGCCGCTCGTGTCGGAGGGATCGTCGAGCGCAGCCACCGGGTCGTTGGTCGCGCCCACGACGAGGAAAGGCTGAGAGTCGCGCGCTTACGGGCTACCCGACGAGAGGCCGTGTACGGCGACGCCGTCAAGGCGGCGAACATGCGCGGCACGAACTACCACACCAAGGCCAAGCAAAAGAGAGACGAGACAGTTCGCCCTCCACGGTAAGTTTGTACTGCTGTGCGCCAACGGACTGACTGTATGTGCCTACGCTGGTAGCACAACGACGAGGTATTGCGTCGTCCAGGTAAATAGTCTACACAATTGCATACATTATAGACCATTTGCGTCCGTCTTAAAACCTGGTATCATACACACAGTATGGTTAGGGTTAGATATTAGTCTATGTTTCATGAGCTCATGCGCCTATATGTAATGTATGTGTGTACGTCGTTCCCTGCAATGTTGTCATTCACGACCTCAAATAATTCCTGCTGAACGGACACCCGCACCTTAACTCCAAGTTTACATTATGTTGTCTGCCAGAAGAATAGGTGGTACAGAGTTCCGTAGCGGGGAACTTTCGCTGTTGATGATATAGTCCAAAATACGACCATTACACCACTTGGACTATAACACGGCGAGCCTGTTGCCCTTGGAGGGACAAGGATCTCACGTTACTATCTGTGAGGAGAGGGAACACTGGTGTGACGTCTTCCGTGTTCATATTGCGGATCTTTGCGTACTTCGTATAGTCTACCAGGAGAGGTCGCGTGCATGTTTGTTTATTGTTGGGCAGCGAATGTCTGGTAAAGACAAGCACTTGCTTGCACCAACACACAATCCACCCCACCGAATCGTGGTGCAACTATAGGAAACGCGAGGCAAACGACAAGGCTATACAGTACGTGCAGGAGCATGTAGGATGGAAAACCCTTTCAGAGGCTCAGGTGAAACTCTTGTCGCATCGAAAAAGGCAACGGGATATGTAGAAAGATATCGGCCGAAGATTTGCAAATGTACTGCCAATTGTACCCTGAAAACGCGTCGTTCAATATGGACACCAACACTTTAGTAGCAGTGACGTCACACCGTCGGTGCTTGCTCTGCACATTCCGTGTGTTTCCATCTTACGCACAACAAGCTGCCGGCTCAAGAAGAAAATATTCAGACACACATGGAATCCTTTTACCCTACCGAGACCATCCACCTCTCCATCGTCACCCTGGGGTTTTGCAGCAGGAATGTCTTCGTCGTCGCAAGATACACATCTTGCCTCGTTATGCATAGCGCTTCACTGAAACGTCACCCTCGACTCTGCACTCTGTAGAGAGGACAAGGGCGCAAGTTGTTGAACAACAGCTGCAGAAAAATTGCCGCCTCGCCATTACGTAGTTCCGACCCCACCCGAAGAAAACAAACAGCACGAACAGACCAGGGCATGCAGTAGTTTGTAAAAACCCTAAAGTTCCACACGTCCTCCCCCCCTCCCTCGGGGGCCCTTGCACAACACCTTCTGCTCAATTCCCCCAACATAAAACATCTGCTCTAAAGCAGCTTGCTGTCGTTTGGTTTAGCAACTCCTCTAAGTGGGTTGTGATGTGTGCAGTCAACATCTCGTACCGTTCGTGAACACGTGTGCTTGCGTTCGAGGAGGCCGTGGAGGCTATAATGGACGAGGACGCTCGCCGAGAAGCCCTTCGGCGATCGAAGGTACCTCCGATTGAAGTTGCCGACGCACCTAGATACACGCATCTCGTGGTATCAGGTTTTCAGCTCGGCATTTCGAGGGCTGAAGTGCCCAGTTCGGAGTACACAGCATGCACCGTTAGCTGCTCCAAGTCATCCCGAAGTTTGTCGCCCAGATATATTGGTCGACAATGACCAATTGGGCTGATGTTGGGTCCTATTGTACCGTTTGACGTGCGTGTGTGTGAAGATGCCGTTTTCTTGGACAGCGTCCCGTGAATCGAAAGAGTATCGGTTCACAATGTGTGGCTTCTTGCAATCACACCGCCCGCCCGCCTTATCGACCCCGCGTGATCACCCCACTCCGGCTCCCAAAACATAAAATGAACTGCAGAAAATCAATGCGGCGTTCTTGTCGGCACAATGCAACGAGCGGAAACGAAAGGAGGTGGAGGCCGCCAGAGAATGCGTGGCCGAAGGAAGCCGACTGGCGGCAGACGCCCTCGAGTTTGAGCGGCGAAAGAGGCAAGAGGCGGCTCAGGAGCGGAGATCCGGTAGGGAGCTGAGGGACTCCAGGCAGGCCCAAGTGGCGGTGAGATCGACGACGATGGAGGTTTAATGAGAGACACAGAGAATGGAGAGGGGGGCAAAAGAAGGGTGACAGAGAAGACAGAGCAGATGTGTAGAGCGATAGAGACAGACAGACAGACAGACAGAGACAGACAGACAAACAGCGACAGAGGGGGGGGAGGGCGTGGTGCTCATAGTCGTGCATGCCGTAGTCGTTTGACCATTGACCTCGCATTCCTACAATGCCGGGACGGAGCACGCCGGGTTCTCACCGGACCAGGCTCTCACGTCACCAAGCGCCGAGACGGGGGGGGGAGAGAACTGACAGTGAGAGAGGAAGATCGTGAAAGTGAGGGAGAGACAGGTAGACGATGACAGACACGACCGGAACAGAGCCAAATATGGGCTTTCAGAAGGCTTGGAACATCCGCGGTGAACCCCTACTTTTCTGAGGTTGCATGTGCACCGCCTGCAAATTTCTTCTCAACACTCGTCAAGTTAATCTCATTTGGCTAGGGGCTGATCTAACACCGCTCCACTCGTTCGGCGCACCCTGGGCTGGTCTTCCTCTTGTCGTGTACAACGCAGCTGAAAGAGCACGAACGTCAGCTCGCACGAGCGTCTGCCATAAAGGATGAACTCCGAGAGGTATGCATGGTCTACGGCTCCCAATCTGGTTACGCTATATGCTAGATCTAAGAGCGAGCGGTACCTGATGCAATGCAAAGTACGCGCAAGCCGTCGGAGTCACCTTCTACAAACAGTGTGTCGTGTCCAGCAGGGGATCGATGTCGGGGTGATCCAGCCAACCTTTCGCACAAAATGAGTGACGTTTCGAGAGTATCGGCCTCTCTCTGTGCAACACCACAAACCCTTTCCTCAACGAGAACGACAGAAGTTGCCCACCTCGGTCTGTCGGGGCCTGACGATCACGAGGAGTAATCACTCGTTTTAGTCCGTTCGACGCGCCAGTCCCCGCCCCACCAACCCTACAAAGGTGGAGAAACTCCGGGCCTTAGACAGAGCGGAGGCCTGGGTCAAGGAGCAGGCGAAGCGCGAGGCGAGGGAAAAGAACCGTCTCAACAAGGAGGAGAACGATCGCTTGATATCGTTGAAGGCGGCCGAGCGACAGGTGAGGTCAGCCAGTAGCACGGCTTGTTGACCGAGAGAGAAGCGGCGAGACGGCCGGCTGCCCGCTCTGTTGCGCACAGAGCGACAGCGACAACACAATCCTTTCAGCGTGTTGGCACGCACGCTTTTGAGAATACAGCCGCGTGGTGCGACGGCGACTAGAGAGCCAGACAACAACGCCACGGAACAGGCCTTGTCTCGACGCGTCCGGGAATCACCGGGCGCTCGAGCTGCAGCCGGTGGGCCCCTTGACGCCCCCCGCCCCCTCCCCCGTCCCCTCGGTGGCTGTTCTCTGCCCCTTTTTCCTATGCACTCCTCCTCACGCAGGAGAGCTTGCGTGAGGAACACCGGATGCAGGTTGAATACTCCGCCAAGATGGATGCTCACGAGGAACACAAAGGCGCGGAGATGCGCAAGGTAAAAGACCGCCAGGTAATTGCGGACTCAGCTGGTGCCTGCCGTGATTGCAAGCAGCATCTCAGGTTCTCGGCCTTCTTTGGGCAGGACAAGCAGAGATGGACTGCTCCAAGGTATTCCTCCGCCGGCCGTGCCACGCTCACAGGGTTCGAGGCCGCGAACGTCCTT
This sequence comes from Ectocarpus sp. CCAP 1310/34, assembly GCA_902602495.3. NCBI lineage: Eukaryota > Phaeophyceae > Ectocarpales > Ectocarpaceae > Ectocarpus > Ectocarpus sp. CCAP 1310/34. The sequence goes on from CACKRE030000944.1 coordinate 36,999, forward strand.
GACCAGTCTCTAGAAGAGCTGTCATTGTGCCCACGCTGTTGAAACGTGGCACGGAAGACGTACGTATACTTCCGCTGAGAAGAGCACGGAGTTTACAGACCTCGCGGCCGGCTTCACCCCGGCCGAGCAATCCTTGAAACAGCAGCTGCTTGCTATAGCTATGCTGCCGCTCCGTTTCCCGCGTTGCCTAGCCTAGCCTCGCCCATCTTGCATAGCCTAGCCTCGCCCATCGCAATGACGGATGCTCCCCGGTGTTAGTCGGTTACGGTGGTCCACGACAACTGACCTGGCAACACTCGCGACAAACAGACGAAGATCAACGAGCGCATGACGAAGATCTACGACCGTTTCAAGGCGCAAGAGGATTGCATCGAGAAAAGAGTGGAGGCGGAGCAGCAGCTAGAGATGGAAACGGACGCTCGACGCGCGCAGGAAAATGAGATGAAGCGAGTCCACGTAAGCAACTCATATCTCGCGTACACAGCGATCACACGAACAGCTGAGCAATCAATCGCGCGTACATGCAATCGTGTGCCATAGAAACACTGATCACGGGGTAGAGTAGTAGACTAGACCAATGCTGCTACAGTAGAGCGAGGACATGTTGCGGTGTTCAGACTTATTTTTGTTCCAGTGCCGCTCAACTCGTTTGCCATTTTCAGGTCGCGCCCCCCACCTCGGTCGCCTTACCCCAGACACTATTTCCTTCGCCATGACTTTGCAGTTGCTGCGAGAGCAGACGCAATTTCTACGACAGCAAGAACGCCTCCGACATCATCGGCTGGCCGAAGAACGACGGGAAGGACTCGCCGATGCGGCAGAGATGAAAAGAAGTAATCGAGAGGCCTACCTTCAGGAGAAAGCCAACCAGCAAAGGATACGCGCGGAAGCTCTTCGCGCTCAAAGGTATTTCTCACCTACGGTATTCGTGTTCGGGAGGTCAGAGAGGGTGTTGGTGTCTGTCCGCGCTCTGTGCGGTCTTGAGAGCGCTTGCCCCGGTGGACTGCGCATGTAGTGTCATAAACGCACGTGGGAAGTGCACAATGAATGAAGGAATACTTTGTGTTGTTAGCGGTGGATCTACATACATACGCTGTTCAGTGAGCCGGGGGCTTGTGTATAATTTCTATTCCGAGGCGATTGGTGGTAATCGTCAGCAGTCTAAGAACGCCTAAAGTCTAGAACAAGATTATCTATTAGTCTACTACATACAGGTATGGTTTGGATCACCGCCGGCAAAGGAGACGGACAGCAACAACGAACAGCAGAAGTACCGACACGCGCCAGCCAACTAATAATGATGATGAGGAGAACGGGTGCTCAGATCAGAATCAATTCTGATGTTGGGTTGCCCCGACAGAGAAACTAAAAAAATGGGTTTGGGAAACCGAGGAACCTCTTCGTCGTTGACAACTGTCGTTGTCGCAATCGGGTCGGTCCATGTCTTGTGGAGGTAGACATCATTGGTTGGTTTAGCGCACCTTGCGTGGTGCATCCTTGGCACCTTCGATCTCTTGCGGGGCTTTCTCTCCGTTCTTCATGCACATGACTATGCGTGCATGCGAGATTCGAGTGCAAACGTCCGAGAACCACGACCGTTCGCGGTCGGGGTTGTCGAGTTTAGACAAGAACTTGCGACTAGCAGCAGTGCAGTGGGAGGGAGTCAGCTCGGAGCCTTCCAGTTGGCCATCTTCCAGACACAGGCAGGCCGGGACTATCTCCCGGTTGCAACACAAATAAATTTTACTCCTTTTAAGAGTAGTTTCCAAATGTCAAGGAATTGAGAAAGATCGAAGTCTAGCGACTGTATGTATAGACTACATAAATAAAAACCAACTAAATTGCTAATTTTAGTGTTGCTCAGTATAAGTCTACATGTCTACACCTGCAGAGAGTTCGTTCGCTTGAGTCGCACCTGATTGTACGGACCCTAAAATATTGAGAATCTCGTGTCCGCAGCGAACGGTATGGCGCCTTATTGTCTCCTCAGCTGCATTTACGGAACAGTAGTTGGTACACCGGATTCGTGTGGCCCGCGGACCAACACACACGCAAAGATGCTAATAATAAATACACACACATTGGTCAGCCCGTTAGCGCGGTCGATGCTGATAATGAAAACACACACGCGGGAGTAGTGATGGTGAGATGCACTGCAACATGCAACATGCAACATGCAACACGACGAGCGAAATGGTGAAATGCGGTTCAGCTGTGTTGTTCACACGAAACGGAAAGTCCCATGATGCGCTTGGCTGCGCTCAAACTTGTTGGGTGTTGCTGTCCACGCCACCTGTGTATGCAGGCTCCTTCAACTACAGATTGCGGACAAGGCTAAGGCAAGAGCCCTCCAACAGGCGTCCGGTGGTTTGACGACGGAAGAGCGGGCGCTTAACCGTACCCTCCTCGGCCGGGCGGCCGTTACTCTGGGGTTTTCTTGATGAGGATACGAGGATACGAGGATCTAGCCCAATCAGCGGATGCACTCAATCAAGTCGAAACTGACTCCCTGTCTGTTGTGGGATGTTCGGCTCTTTCCGATTCCAAAGAAAGAGAGACACACGCAAGGAGAGCTTTCTCTTGGTCGCACTTCTTAGCAGGGTCAGCACGTTGGCTTTGGTTCCCCACCAAGAGCACCACACTTTTAATCCTTCCGAAAGGGGCGAGGGTGGGAGGGATCACTCCATATACTGCTGTAGATATACGACGCACGACCTTTTTTCCAGGTCATCCATGCGACAAGCAGCCGAGTCTTACACGTTCTTGCCACACGTTGCATCTATTTTCATCATTTGGTTTTGTTGTGAAGATCCATCCATCCATGCACACCGCAGCAGCAGTGCATGCAAATGCGCTCTCGCCGTGGGCCGCGCACAGCAGGTAACGCCAAGACTGTCCATGCGTACATACACAGTGCACACGACCCACATGTGCTCTTCAGACGCGAGAGGCAACCCGGCCTCCTCAAACCTCCGAAAAACTACTTCGTACTTGCACAGCAGTTTGCGAAAAATGCGTCTCCTAGCGGCTTGCTGCTCGCGGAGCTTTTACTACCACGTTTCGTTTTACTGAATGCTGTGTAAGGCTGTTGAGCCGCTTCCATTTTTTTCCAAAAAAAAAAACATTTTTTTTTTAGGGGTCATGATCAGGTGAGGGCGAGAAAAGAGAGAAGGCCTCACAACACACTCTTTGCGTTCAAAACTACACGCGCACGCCATAGCGCGGCGGAGGCGGGCAAAAGGGCGTTTCACAGCAGACGCAAGCTCCCCATCTCTCCGGGAAAGAGAGAGAGAGAGAGCACGATTAGCTTCGGCGAGCATTTGTGCGGGACATCGGGGGGGGGGAAGAGGGAGGACGCGGCGCGGTGCGCAGACCGGCACGGCAAGCCACACAGCCGTTGAGAGGAGGTGAGATATGACACGGGGGCCGGCCGGGTTCCACCAAACTCCACACCCGGAAAAGCGCAAAAGCGAACAGAATCTCTCTCGCCCTTGGTGTGGCATAGCGGGAAGCACGGGGCAGTCTCGAAGGAACGGGGGCAGTCCTTCCGACTCGGCGGCTCGGCCGCGCCGGCGGGCCCGCGCCGCGTCACGAGAAGAACGAGATTGGTGTGTATTTGTGTGTAATCGTCATTTTCGCTTTTTTTGGTTTTGGCCTTCGCAAGGTGTTGTTCGAGTTTATTTTTCCCCTCATTTTCCCGATGCAGGCGACCTACAAAAAGCGAATACCACCGCCACCATGTTGTTGCGTCCTTCCCCGCCAGCAGTGTATCCATGTTAGCCTCGGGCGATGCTAACCAAGTCTGCTTCCTTGTCTGCCCGGCGTTCCTGGTGAATCGCGCAAAGCGAGGACAGGGGGGTTTTGTGTGTGTTTCTTGCCTGCATTCTCTGCGGGAGGAGAGAAAGAAGGAAGAAGCAGCCGGGATTGGTCAGCAACACCGAACCACCACTTGTTGTTCAACAGAGACTCAGGGACGGGGGAGGGAAGGACTTTCGTTCGGGCAAAACGCCAGAGCTAAAGAGGCGTCGAACGCGCGAGCGAGCGAGAGAAGAGGAGAACTATACTACACGTCGCCCCGCGCGGCAGCAACCATAGCTATGGGTAACCTGTGCACGTCAACGAAGAGTGCGAACGACGGACGGCGACAACCAGACTCGCGAAGGAAAGGGTCCGGCTCCACTACGGGCTTCTCCCCCACGGAGGATCTTGGGCACGTTCCCGAGCAAGATGACGGAGGCGGGGGCGCGACGGCGGCACTGGGGGGGGCGGCATCAGCAACAACAAACGGCGGGTCGGTTGGAAACGACCAGCAGGTGTCTGCATCACAGGTAGAGGTGAGCACGACGGACGCGGTGGGGCTCGCGGGGTCGGGAGGAGGCGAGCGGAGTCGAGCGCGAGAGCGGACCTCGAACCTCAGCAACGGTTCGGGCGGCGAAGCCCCCCTCAATCGCAGCCGGCGCGGCACGTCTTCATCAGGAGCAACGGCAGCGGCGGCGGCGGCGGCGGCGGCAGCGGCGGCGGCGGCGGCGGCAGCGGCGGCAGAAGCCGACGCAAGGAACGGCGTCTCTCCCGGCGCCGTCGGTGGCGGGGGGCGGGGGGCGGCGGCGGCGGCTGCTGCTGACGACACCGGCGGCGGCGAGAGAGGAGTCGAGCGGGAATCATCGCGGCGGCGCCGCGACTCCGCCGGCAGGAGCGGCAAGGACGCCAAGGACGCCAAGGACGGCGAGGACCGCCGGCGCTCCTCCCGGCGCTCCAGGTCCTCGCGTAAGGACGGCCTCGCGAGCGCTGAGGGCAAGTCCTCCTCGAGGGGCCGAGAGAAAGGGTCCTCGACGGGGGGAGGAGGACGAGGAGGGGGCGGCTCCCGGCGGCGGGATAGCGAGCGCGGGAGCCAGGGGGACCAGAGCGGCCGGCGACCGCGGGTGGAGCGCTCAGAGAAGGAGATCGCCGAGCGGAGGGAGAGAAGGGAGCGCGAGCGTGCCGCCCGGGTCAGCGCCAACGGCGGCGACCCCCAGGCGGACGAGGCCCGCAGGGAGCGCCGCGAGCGTAAGGAGCGGAGGGAGCGCAGAAAGCGGAAGGAGGCGGAGGCGGCAGCGGCGGCGGCGGAGGCGGCGGGGGGGGGGGGGGGGGGGGGGG
>CACKRE030000944.1:79855-98402 GCA_902602495.3 Ectocarpus sp. CCAP 1310/34
AGCAGGATGCAGCGCCTGCAATAAGGCATGCAAAACATGAGCATGCCCCTCCCCCCCGTGGTGATGTGCCAGCCTGGTCCGGTGAGAACCCGGCGTGCTCCGTCCCGGCTTTGTAGGGATGCGAGGTCAATGGTCCGACGACTTTGGCATGCGCGGCTATGAGTACACACACACACACACACACAGCGTTGTTGCGCGTGAAAATGTTCACGCAGAACATGGGTGACTTCCTCGAGAGCGGCCTCCTGGAGCCGGCGGCGGCGGCGCTGGTGAGGCGAGAGGTGCAGAGCCTGTGCCTCGAGCTGCGCCCGGAGGCGATCTCGCTGACGGACGCGTGGCAGTTCACTGACAAGTACCTCTCCTCCGCCCTCGGCAGAAGCGACGGGTACGTGTGGGTGTTGTATGTTGTGTGTCCAATGAGCATCGATCGTGATTAGCCGGCTGACCAATGAAAAAACGTCAATCTCAGTGAGGTTGAAAACCGGACATGCTTCTAGATGCCATGGTAATGATCTGTACGAGAGCTTGATTTTTATTTTCATCTCTGACAAAGGAAAAGACGTCAGTCTCAGTAGGTCTGAAAGCAGAACATGCTTCCATAGGCCATGATCGACCATGATTTTCATGTCCTTGATTTTTCATTGTTTTCTTTTCTCTCTTCTCGAAGTGTTCGGGCCCTTTTTAAGGGGAGCTCCTTCTTTGTTGCTCTTTTGTCCCCACCTGATCTGTTTTCGCGCCCCCCTCCCACCCCTCATGCTTCCTGTTTTCGTTCTGCTTCACCAGCCGGACAGGAGGCTGGTGTTGTTGTCGGTGGTGATGGCGTGCCTTTGTTGCCGCTGGTAACGAGGTACTAGGGTACATCGACAGCTTATAGGTTTCGCGCCCGAAACACTCGACGCTATTGGAGCTGTCGCAGTGCCTCTCTGCTTCATAGGAATGTGGCAACGATGTCAAAATTTGTCACGCAAGCACCTCACATATTACCCTCTTTCCCCCGCGCGATATGGTACCCGCTACTTGTATACTCACCCCCCTCGGAGAACAGGCGCGTGTACCCGGCTCTCATGGAGGCGACCATGGCGGAGCCCCTCAACGCCACCGACGTCGCCCCGTCCATCACGAGCATCCGGGAGCTTATCGGCGTCCGGCCTAACCCTCGCCTATAGCGCACCTCGACTGCAAGTAGAGCGTGTTTTGCGTTTCGCGAAGCAAGTCTCGCCTGTAGGGCGCCTCGACCGCGAGTGTGTTTTGCGTTTCGAGAAGCATGTGCGAAGTGTCTCAGGGGTCGGCCGCTCCTGATATTTTCTTGTTGGTGTTGGATAGAACTAAAAATGGGCCTGTGTTTCGTCTCGCTTTCAAGACACTATTCCGCTCTTGTGCCCTTCCTTGCCTCTCTGCCCGTTCTCCTTTCTGCTTGATATTTTCCCCTGCAGACCCGAGTCATCCGTGCAGCCTATGTGCCACTGCTTTGTGCGGTTCGCCATGTCTTGTCCTTCGCACCCGGCGTAAGGGGTTAGAATAGGCAAGCCGGTGGGGTGGAGAGAGGGTGCTTGATGATGGTGTAGGGCTTGGGGCCCTGTTGTCGTTGCAGTCTTTTGTTTGGTCGTGCTCTTCCGCTCTGGGAATCGGTTTGTTCCCGGGATATCTCGTGCCGGGTATCACAACCAATCAATCCGATGTCCCCGCACGGACAATTCATCGATTAGGTGCAGCAGGATTTGTAGTGTGTCATCTTGGCGGCGTTACGAACACCGACCCGATACAGGCACGCAAAGAACGGGGAAGAAATTAATTTATTTGTGGAATGTCCTGACACCTTTGAAGTGCGTTACTTGTCTGTCACTCTCTGGAGGAAACTTCCTTGCAAGCACTCATCGTTTCCTTGAGCAGCTAACCTCAGAGTTGGGCCGTCTCTACGTTGTCCTCGACTATCAATGCACACCCAGCGGTGGTGATGACAGGGGTTTTGTCCCGTGGCTCATGCGGTTTGGGGGCGTATGGCGACGGCGGGTTGGATCAGAGGGAAAGTGGAGGCTGACGGTCGCGTGGAAATACCGCGCGCAGTGTGCATGAACACACGTATCGGCTAGGGTAACATGAAGCCTGAGTGTATCGGCGGCTGCTCTCGCTCTCTTCTAGCGTTTCAGTACCCCACGCGCGGCGATTACACGTGCGCTGAATGTGTCTGGCATCGGGCATACCGCGCACCCGGATCATCAACTCATCCCCAACCTCTGCCCTCAGGCCGACGATGGAACCGGTCATGTATGCATACAAGATCTTGAATGTCTCGCTCGCACAACCTACAGGCCCAAAGAACGTCGCGTCGACGATGCTCCGCGGTCGCGACGATGGGTGAATACGCGTCTCACTGATTTTTTTCGCCACTCCGTTTTGTTGCACGAGGGGGGGGGTAGCACCCCAGCAAGGTTCCGCAATGTTGCTACCCCCGCTCCGACGCCCATCTCTCTGAAGGAAGGGGGGATGGAACGGCCTTTGTTCTGTTGCCGGCGACTCCCTACCCGAACAAAGAAGAAAAGTATTACCACGTACGTGATATGCGATGCGGGCTACCCACACACCCCAAGACGGTCGAGCGTGCATCGAAGCTGTCTTCCGTCATGCGCTCTTGCTCACTCACCGCCTGCCGCGCAAAGGTTTGGTATCGTCATATGTAGCGTTCGGAGATAACTACGGCCCCTCGTCTTGCTCGGATATTTTATTCTTGGTGGCGAATATTTTGATGCTTGGATTCGTTGTCGCTGTTACCTGCACACGTGACAATTGGACCAAGCAATTTCGTGAAAAACAAACACAGCCTTAAGTGAGCAGTGCTTCGGGCGGGGAGGAGCGTGTGGCCGGACAACTCGGAGTCAGCTCCCTCTCCGATGAACCTTCATCGTTCTGCCGCGTTGCCCCGAATGACAATCCGAGTTCGCCCCCGAGGACCAGGCGCAAGCGGCGCGTGCGGGGAGGTGCCGGGCATCGACGGCAACGACATTCCAGATATCAAGAGGGAGAAGACGCACGCTGCGCCGGAGCCCCCTCGGCATCCACAAGCAGCGCGCCACGAGACACCGGCGGTGAGAACTGAAGGGCGAAAGCGCTATTTCAACAAGCAGGATATACCTCGTTGTCTCGCGGTCCAACTAAATGGTTCGATGGTTTTGGGAACGACGCCCCGCCGACCCTGCTGACAACTAATTCAGAGGATTTAATCGCTCAAGGAACGACGCCCCGGCCACCCTTCACTGAAAATTGTTTTGGAAGAGGTGCAAAGACTACGCACACGGCAGCAGCGTCAACAAAGCCGCCCGAGAGACGTGCATCGCTACAACGTGAGACCAACCCTGCGGAAGGCCGAGCGTAACGTACGGCCTTGCACCGATCTTTGGGGTGTGGTCTATATCCTCTCCTCGGTCACAACGCACACACACGCGCACCCACCCCTCGTCGACGCGTGTCTTAGCAGGTGCCAGTAGAGAGAGGTGTTCATGGATCTGAGAACAACCTACATAGACTACAAGCATGGTTACGACCACACGCCACCATACGATGCCGTCACACCTAGGAGTTACGAAACAAACATCAACGGAAGCAACAACACCATAGCAACAGGAATTTGTTGCGTCAGCGGTGTCAGAGCATGCTTGTCGCCTCTGTCTTTGCGGGATCGAGAAGGGCAGGTAGATCCCGAACCGACCGAACCTCTTCCGATGCCGCCTGGGGAAATGCGAAAGGAAGCATGGTGGTTCGGAACGTGTGAGAGGTGGGTGTGAACAAAGACGGCCCCACTGTAATCGCGTGGTATGCATATGGAACGAGCGTCCTCTTTGTGTAGTATCGTCACCGAACATTCGGGCATCACGGCTTGCCTACCCGGTCATTTCAGAACCTACTGCGCTGCAGTAGAGTATTCCTCTCGAATGGACGTTCCCAAGGCCGCGCAACGTCCGAGGTTGCTCACACGAGGCTCAGTCGACTACTACATTCATTCCTGTTGAGACTGGGAGATGCAGCCCGATTACTCTTGTCGCCTTCCACACAAGCCACCTTGGCTGCAATCTTTCTTCATTTTTCGGGATTTTTGTGGAGAGGTTGCCCCCACCTCTTCCGGCGACTCTCGTCGGAAAACCATGTGGGCGCTGTCCAGCATTTCCCTGAGGAGCTCCTGCGCACACGAGCAAAAGAGCGTGGCGGTGGCAAACACGGAAAATATCGACGGGCGGCGACGAGGAGAGCGTTTTTCTACTCTTGACCCTGACTTGAAAGTCATACTGAAACCAGCATGTCTGTGGAAAATACGCACGCACTCCTGCTTTTCCTCCTGCACCCAGGCCTGCCTATGCAAGTCATATTGAAACCAGCATGTCTGTGGGAAATACGCACGCACTCCTGCTTTTCCTCCTGCACGCAGGCCTGCCTATGCTTTCTCGAGGAACCGAGACTGCGACGTCTTGGTGCTTCCTCTCATTACGACGTGCCCGCGCCACAGCCCACCATAGTAACCAACGGGCTTGCTCACCTGCTCCTTGCGCTCTTTGTCTCTGGTCTCGAGCCGCCTGGACAGGTCCTCCACCTCGTTCTTGACCGCGTCCACCTTGCAGCGCACACAACGATACATTCACGACGTTCTTAAGGCAATATGAGACTCTGCACACAGCCAAAGAAAGACTACCCGTTCGAGATATAACTAATTACAGTCGAAGGGGATGGGTTGGAATCTTCACAGTGAAAGCTTTGCGATGCGTACAAAGCGTCGGGAAAAACAATTCGTTGTTTCAACTCACCTAAAGTCACAGCAAGTCCACGACCGACTCTATATAAGTTCTAATAATAGAGTAGATCGTATGCGTTTTGGTCGTGCCGGAGCGACAGCATTCATTCCAGGTCCGACACGTATGATCGTTTTACGTTTCGCGTCCACATTCTCCTACACGCACCACCCAGATCACGACGCAACTGAAGGCCTGACCTGCTCCTGCAGCTGGCGTTTTCGAGAGTCCGCTTCGTCAACGAGAAGCTGGAGCCTGCGGCGTGGAGAGAACGCGAAGCGACGAACCCGCGGCACGAAAACAGACTAGTGGAACGCGGCAAGAATTACACTTTCTGGAAAAAATAATCGACACACGTGAGGTTTCTTGTTTTGTTCCCGGTCATTTGGTCCCCATTCTTCTGTCCCCGTCGTAGAGGTATGTGCTATGTTGCCGGTATTCGGCAGGCAAGGCATCTACCATGAAGGACAGGAATCGGGGCGAGATGTTCGTGGGATCTTTGATCATCGATTCGGGTGCGCACGAAGGGACATCTGGTAGCAGTAGCAGCGCTCACAGACGATGCGATAGGCGCAAAGACTACAAGGTAATGCCTGTTGCCTGATTGCAGCATTCGTTCCGACGGGCACGACTCCGCATCCTAGGCCCAAGGCAAGTGCTACCGAAATGTCGATGCAATGCAAAACAGTAGGTGCCAAAGCACCGAACTCACTCGGCATTCTGGGCATCGATTTCGACCCTCCTCGCCATGGACACATCAATTTGGTCGTCCAGTGTCTCCATCTCCGCCGTGGCGCGAGTGTGTCGCTCCTGTCCATCACCAAGGGGGAAACGAAATGACGTCAATGTCTTCGGTTTTTGTGCGTCAGCGGGTGGTCGTTGGGTACTTACTTCGACATTATTCTCTCCTTACTGTCGTCGTTTTTTCTAGCTTTGGTGGGGGGTGCTCGTGTTCCCGCGTGGATAACAGCGCCCGACGGCTCCTCACGACAGGGCGATGGCTGCAGGCGCTCTGCCGACGAGTGCTATCGGTCCATCTTATCACATGGTCCTTGCCTAGACACAGAAAGGTGTGGCTACTTACGTTCAGGGAGTCAATCTCAAACGTCAACCGCTCCAGCCCTTCCTGCTCCTCCTCGATCTGCGGTCCCCACCACAACCAAAACACGAAGGAATAGTCAGCGGGGAAACATCAAGGAGACTCTTAAGCGTGCCAGCGGACGAGGAAAGACGCGAAACACCTGGAGCGAACTCCGCACCCCCGTGCTTTCAGGTCCCACCGCCCAAGCCTCAAGGATGATCTCGGTGACGAGGAGGTGCCACCGGGGATAAAAAAAACGAAGTGGAGCGACGCGGCAAGACGCCGAGGAAGTAGAAAAATAGAAAAGGCACGGCAGAAACGAAACCGCCAGATGATGCAATAGAAAAGGCACGGCAGAAATGAAACCGCTAGATGATGCGTACAATCGACCTTCGGTCCAAGACGCACGTACCAATTCCTGCAGCTTCTTGATCTTCTCCTCTCGCACGATGCAATCCGGGTGGTCGCACTCCAGGTATCCCTTTTCTCTGTACGCGCAAAACAGGTCGGCGAAGAACGTCAACGCACACCGTTCGGACACAACAACGGCCAGCGGCCACGTGAACGTCCAAAGAACAGGATCGTCTGGAAGGGCGTTGGCGCACGGGGCAACTGGTCACGGTACAACGTGTTGGCCGAAGTCTTCTTCTGGGCTAGTCCAGATGGCGATGAGTTGGGCGGGAGCACATGAGCAAGCGTCGTTCCGCACGCCCAACAACAAAAAGAAGCGAATCTACTGAGAGCGCACGATGCCAAAAAAACCAAAACAACGCCGCCTTTACCTGGTTTTGTCGCCCCTCCGATTAGCCTGTCGCAGCCCACCACAGGAGCCGATTGAATCGGTGGCGTTGGTTACCGTAGATTCGCATACATGTGATAGGAAAGTGCGGTGGAAGAGAGGGTGGAATGGTAAGTTGAAGCGACCAAAAAACGTCAAGATATGCACCGTTAGTGCAGGTTTAGCATGTACCTCTGGAGAGAATGCTCCCATAAAGACAGACAAGTCCACAGCCATCGTTTTGACGCGCGTGGCATGATTCGTCCTGCAGTATGCCCAGCTTCGCTGTGTCGGTACTACAGCGTGAAAGGAGGAGAGGCTTGCTTGAGATGCTACCCCGTTGCTCGTCCCTCTCATGTTCTCGAGCCCTTTGCTATATCGTTCCTCTCCCATTTAGGACGCAAATAGTTCGTTCGACTTGTGTCTTGCAGACCTTAAAACCGTTGCTAACTCTCACAATTTATCAACACTTCCTACAAAAGAGGCCTTTGAGGGAGAATTTTTGTCAATATGACCGCTGTGCTACAGTAATATATCACTCTCTTGCACCATCCCCATCTGAACACGCACATCTCCAGCCGGCCGCGGCTGAATTTTTAGCATGGGCAACAGCCTCTCAAGGGCTCCTTCCTGACCCTCGCCTTCTCTCAGTCCAATGGCGAACGAGAGCGAATCAAGGTTGCCCTTGAGGTGCGACACGCTGGAGTAGGCATCCCTGGGGTTGCCGCTCTCAAACGCCTCGTGCTTGCGGTTTTCTGTGATGTTGTTAGTGCCGCCTCCACCTCTTGTCCTACCCAGCGGGCGAGCATTTTCGTCGGCTGAATAAAAGGACAAAACGCATGTTTCGGCGCGGGGTGTGAGAGCATGTATTTACACCTAGCAAATGACAACCAGCTTTGGTGGACTCCCTTTAAAATCCACCGTTCTTCAATGGCAGTGCAAGGCGGCCCCCCCACGCCTAACTGCAACGAACGAGGATCCTCCGTAAGCTACAAGGAGGTTGACGGATGCAGGGGTGCATTTGTTCCACTCTGTACTTGCAACACCTGACCCCCTCTAGTCTTAACACGGCAACAACATTCCACGATTGAAACGACGCAGAACACAACGTAGTGTAGGACTCAGATTATTCCGTCGCCCTTTATCCCCAGTGTTCGTCGGAGAGTGCACATCATTATGCATTTGCATGCTGTAGGAGGAGACGATCGACGTGCCGAGCGTTATGCATAGAATAGTCTATTGCACCTCTCGGGCAGTTGTATGTAGGACGGGCTCTCAACAAGGAAGAGCTATAGCATGTCGACATATCAGCGGGATTGGGCATGAGATGCGGACACCCTCGTCCGATGCTTGGAAGTAAGAAGCAAGTGGGGGCATCTGTTTCTTCGGAATCGTGAGGAAGAAAGCGCTCTAGGACATTCTTTCGGGGCATTCTATCGTACAATCTCAAAGGGTTACCTTGTACTTCCACCTACGGTGCGGTTGATAATGACGTGTGCAATGCGTTTCTGAACAGGAGATGATCGCAAAACTAGGTGCTTATACAGCGGCTGTTTCGAAGGGCTTGAGCTACAGACACACCGAGAGGTATCGGGTGCTTACCGGGATTTCGTGAGATCTTTCCGAGCCCTTTCCGCGAGGATGTCGATCGGGTTCGGAGCGGAGAGGGGGCGGCGCCCGTGGCTCCCGCGGATAGCGTAGCAGCTGTCATCCGTATTATCACCGCAACACGCCAGAGCTATAAAGTATATTTGCACGTACCACATTCGGGGCAAGGTGATTGATTGTAGTGAGCACGCAGCGGGTTCGTCATAAATTCAGTCTACGCGAGAGGCTCTGTGGATTTGCGACGATAAAAGAGCGCAGTCTATGTAGACTACTTACTCCTCCTTGTGCACCGTAGACCCGGTGGCCTTTGTGGTCAATAATGGCAACGGAGAGAGAAGACAGCTTTCCACAGCACTGTATTGTTTGTTATGCAATATGAATATTGTACCCTTTGTTGTTGTTGGCTGTTTGCATGGCAACATAAACGGCTGTGCATATGAACAGTTTCCGATACCTGTGTTCAACACGGCGGTGGTAACTCACACGTAGCTCATGAGAGGCAGCCCCCGCAGTCAAGCTGTTATCTATAATTGGGATGAACCTTGTCCCCTGAAATGTCAACATACGCAGCTCTTTTCGGCATTTGTTCCGCACGGCCCCTTTGCGCCCGCGCAACCAAAAGATGCGACATTATACCCATAGAAAAGGAGCTGCGCACGGCTCGACGAACTCGAATAGGAGCATATTAAATTCGTTTCATATTAATTCGGCCGCCTCACCTCTCCCCGCCTGATGCATTGCCCGCCTACGGTGCCCCTGAGCATTCGCTGTCGCCCGCAGACCCATTCGACAGACGAGTGTGAGCAAAGGCAGCAGTGACAGCAGCGAAACGAGTGGGTAGTGCCTGCTATTTGGCACGGCCATCAACTTATTACTATGCACTAGAGTGCTTGCATATCTTCCGCTTGGTGGAATCGGCCCTCAAGATGGCGCAATTAGCCGCTATCCCTGATGGGCCAGAGTTCGAACCCACGTTGGTGAGTGCCCTCCATGTGTGCGCGCATAGATACGCAGAGTTGTGAGGGGAACCCCGTGAAGCGCTGGGAGGTCAAGCTGTTCGTGTCACCATTGAGGTTGTTGTTGATAAATCTTCGCTTGTGCTTTTGGGTGGGACCTCTAGTGGATGTTGGATGCGCAGCTGTGTTGCGGAGGGACGGATGGTTGATCTATTGTACACTCACTGTGTACAGCAGTAGTCTACAGAGTAGCAGGCTCACACGTCCACTTACTACCGCGAAGGGTCGTCCACCGCTGCTTCAATTCAACGCCGACAAGATCGGGTGGGTGTCCTATGAAGGAGTGCGTGGCCCTCTCTTTCGGAATGCTTGTGGGTCATTACGTGCTCTCGTGAAGGGGCAATGATTTGTGTTCGTCGGTGCACATACGCGTACGTTATCCTCCACGCTGGGTATTTCCAACGAGCACTACTGCTGTAAGTACTACGTGGATACAGGTGTCAAACTCAGACGCTAGTACGTCCACCACACCACTGCCTCGACAAAAGTGTTAGTGTTGCAGCAGTTTTTACACAAACGACATCAGTCCCTCCGTTCGGTGAGCCCCTTGTTAGTCTACCTGTTTAGTTCCAGAAGTAGTCTAGGAGCGTCGCCATCCTGCGGTTGTGTGCCGTGGAACCTCTCCCATATCGGTGTTGCGGATTGAAAAGGGCCTGTGCAGGACGCTCTGGTGGCAGCTACCACTTCAATAGGCAGTCAATCGACGCAAGAACCCTATAACCCGAACCCTAACCCTAACCCCAACCCTAACCCTAAACGGTAGACGCCACTCTGGCGGGTGTTGCTACGACAAGGGGGAACGGCATCTCATCGTTCGCGCGCCCTCTTTGTGTGTGACTTTTACTCCATGGAGTACTTATTATTAGCATCAACCGGCTGACTTATTGACGTCAGCGGTTCAGTGCGGCTGCTGAAAACAGAAAATACTTTAAGTCCGTCTGTCTGTCTGTCTGTCTGCCTGGTGTTGCGGGGGCGCCGACAGAGCGAGCAGGTGGAGAACATTCTGCAGGAGATCAACGTCAAGGAGAGGCCGTCCTCCGTGGGTAAGCTCTACCAGTGGATACTAAAGAACCCGGGGCCCGAGGCAGCCGCCACGGCCGCTTTCGCGGTGAAACTGGTGAGTGTACTGGAGACCAAGCCTGCTGCGCTGCTGTTTTGCACATCTTCTGTATCTCGTACGCTGCTGATGCTGCTGTCCCGCGCTTGGGAGCGGCGTGGTGGTGTAGCCGGGCAATGCAGGAATGAGAGCTTTTTGGATTGCATCATCGGTGATTGCCCAATGGATTAATTTCATGTCGTTCCGGACTGTAGTTCCATAGGTAGCTCTCTCTCTCTCTCTCTCTCTCTCTCTCTGTGTGTGTTTCTGTCTCTCTGTCTCTCTGTCTCTCTCCGACTTGCCGTTCTTCTCTCTCATCGCGGAAACAAGAGAACGTTGTTGTACTTGCTGCTGATTATGCCTTGTCTCTCGAATGGACCGACGACCCGAGGCATGGCTATCCGCCCATTCCCCTTTGCTGTTCTCGATGCCCTTACCCCCCCCACGTCCTTCGCCCGCAATCGGCAAGGTCGCAGTCGGCGCTGTTGTGTGGAAGTATGTTTCTTCAGAGTAGAAGCTGTTCTGATAAACACACTCACACGAACAAAACAGGCAACCACGGCAAAGGAGTCCGCGGAAAGGCGGCTGAGCCTCCTCTACGCGACCCATGAGCTGTTCCGGCAGACCAGCAAGAACCTGGACATGGACTTCGACTACGAGGCGTGGACGGAAGCAGTCAGAGCCCTCGTGCCGTGGACGGTACGCAAGCAGAAGAGCGAGGTCGACAAGGCGAAGATCCACAAGTCGGTGGGTGTCATGTGGCTCTCGTTGCCGCTGTCTGTCTGTCTGCCGGGTGTGCTTCCTTCCTTGTGGTAGATTCTGACCGCGCGTGTTATATTCCCTTGTAAGACTCTCCTGCTTGCCGCAAAGGCCGTGCGTATTCCCTTATAGGACTCTACAGCTTGTGCCGCAGAGTGTGAGTACCAGGAAGTCCCCAAGGTGTCCTAGGCAGGCCAGCCGAGTTTCCGTTCTTGTCTCCGTGGGCTCGGGTATGGCAACGGCCGAAAATGTGTAACTTGTTCTCTTTTGAGGGTTTCGTCGAAAAGGCTTCTCGCCCCCCGTGTTCGGTAACGGCAGGGTCGATTCTTTCTTGGAGCGATCGGCATATACGCTTTTAACTATGTTGCGGTGCTGGTTGCGCAGCCAGCCACCCATCGCTCGCCCAGCCGCGAACACCTCACGCGGGATTACTTGCGAACAGACCTTCCTGCCCCGTTGCCCGTACTAAAAGGTGCTAAAGACATGGGTAACCTCTGGTTGGTTCAAGAAGGACTTCTTGGAAGGGCTTCTTCCCGGAAAAAGCGTCATCAAGAGGGCCTCCCCTCCAGCCTTGTCTCCCGCCGCCGCCCCTGCTACAGATTCTGGGGGCCGCAGGAGACGACAAAGTAGCGGCGGCGGTGCCGACGGCAGCGGCGGTCGCGGGGCGGGGGGCGGAGGGAAGCGTCAGCGCACTTCGTCGGTGGCGGCAACCGCCGCTGCGGCTGTCGCGCCCGAAAATGGTAGCGGCAGCGTTACCAAGCGAGGCCGCAGCGACGGCGGCGGCGGTGGCACTAGCAGCGTCAACAACGGGGCAGTCGTCGCCGCCGCCGCCGCCGCCGCCGCCGGCCCGTGGGTAGAGCAGGACCGCGAGTCGTCGGCTTTCCACCCCGTCGACGACATCGCCCGCGCCGGCTACTCGCCGATCCCCAGCGGTGCTGGCGGCGTTGCCGGCGGCGGCGGCGGCGCGCCTCAGCCCGGCGACGTAGAGCTTGCCCCGCCATCCACGGGGGAGCTAGAGGCGGCCGTGGCGGAGATGTCGGCGCTGACAAAAGCAGTCCAGGCGGCGGCTGCCGCCGCTAGCGGCGGCGGGGGAGGGGGTGAGGGGGCGGGGGCGGCAGGAGGAGGGACTAATACCGTAACACCTTCGCCGGAAGGAAACCGCGCGGACGGTGACGGGGCAGGGGCCGCCACGGCTGCGGGCGAGAGCCCTCAAGAGCTCCAGCGGAAGGCGTTGTCTTTGACGCTGGACGGGTGCGGGCTTATTCGTCGAATAGGGAAGGCTATGAGGTAAGCGTCGATGATGGCCTCAAATATTGGGGGGTGATCGTGTTCTCTTCTTTCTCGAGTCGCCACCCGAATAGGATCAGGTCGTGTGCAGAGAACGGTCAAGCTTCGGGTAGGAGGTTGTGCCCGATGTTTGTGGTAAGTATGGGTAGGCGTTTAAACAATAATGGGGACACTGGTGTGTGTGGCACACTTGGCTGTTCCTAGGGGCGAGGCGTCCAGTCGAGCATTTACTTGGTGGCTGGCCACGCGAGTGGGGCCCGACGACCGCGTACGTATGCGCGGGCGTCCTCTAGAACCGTGAATGTCTCACGACAACTAGCAGCTAGAACTACAACGATGCCCCTGCGCTCAACATTGTTGCGTCTCTCGAACACCAACGCCAATAACGTCCCTGGCGAAACTTGACTGCGTTTTACATTTCAAGCGGGCAAGCGTTCCCAGCGTTCCCAGCGTTTGCAAGTGGAGGCGGTTTGTGGCCGGGATGGAACAAGAGGTATCGACGGCGTCGTTCGCCGCTGCCACGGCCTCTCCACCCCCACCCCTCGTACAGCAGCATTTCTTCCACCATTTTTTTTTTTCTTGTTCGCCTCCAAAACTTGTCCGCGACGCCCACACCGCGGCCAGTGAGCGGAGCCCCTTCTTCCCCCCGTTTTCATCCTTGTGAACGTAGCCTGGGCCGGCGAGAACCCGGCGTGTCGCTCCGTCCCGGCGTCCGAGTTGTACGGTCTACGGCATGCGTTTCCATGAGTACCCCACCCACCCACCCCCGCACATCCGTCGTACTAACCGTACACAGGTTCCCGGTGAGGGTGATGCTGACCGCGTTTCACCTCTTCCACCACTACCAGTGGTGCGGCTCGGTCTCGTCGTTCAAGTTCTCGCCGCCGAAGCTCCCCGCGGTGTGCCTCGCCTGCCTCCTGGCGGCGACGAAGGCCGAGGACTGCAACGCGAAGCTGGAGGTGATGCTGCAGCAGATGAAGCAGCTGGAGCCGATCCTACCCCCGCTGGAGGGGATATTCCCGCTCGGACAGCGCCCGACCTCCAAGGAGGTTCGTTCCTTCGGTCGGTCGGGGCGACGGGATTTGCCGCCGTGCGGTTCGCAGCTGCTGCTCCTTTTTTTTTCTTTTTTTTTCAGAAAAATTTCATGTAAACACAGAGGCACCACAACCCGTTTGAGATATAACCACAGTGGAAGGGTATGTGCTGAAGACTTTGTAGTGAGTGGAGGGAAACCGACTGGGCTGGTTGGTGTCGAAGTTGTGTGGAAGGGAGCATCACAGGCCTCGGAGAGCGAAGCAGAAAAAGTAACGACAACCAATAGCACCAGCGACGGAATTGACCAGCAACACCTACCACGGGCAGCGACCCCACGTCTCCGCTCCCTCCCCCCGGTCTAACAAACATGACGACGACGATTGGTGCAGGTGGTGGACTACGAGTACAAGCTTCTTCTGTCACGCGGGTTCGATCTCGAAGTGGTGCACCCCACGGAACAAATCTCAGCGTTCCTGGTGCTGACGGGCGCGCCTTTGCAGGTAGGGGTGTGTGTGGGTCGGTCCTTCTTGTTCTTGTCTTCACATTGAAAACCGTTCCGATCTCTCTGCAATTTTGTTGGCTTCTCTGTCCGTACTGATCTACCACTTTGACGTTGTCGATCCCGGTGGTCACGGGCTGCGCGTGTATCATGTCTTTCATGCGCTGTCGGTTTGTTTAACATCAGGGTTTCTAGTATTGTATCTACTTGCCAAGAACGGCAGCTTGGTCGCCCCGGTGGTCTAGTTGGTATCCTCGAAACCTTCTAGAGGTCAGGTCAGGGGTTCGAATCCCGGCGTAAGCGAGCTTTCTTGCAAAGTGAGTTTTTCTCTCGCTTCCGCTCCTGGCCTACTGGATAGCGCTAGTTCGTGTGTACACAGAGGGAAGAGAGTGCTGAACTCTTCTCGCATTAAAAATCAAAGGCAAAGTACCGCAGGAGGGGAGAATAGAGAGGGGCTCTTCTGTGTGACCACGGGTTGGGGTAAACGGCACCAGTGCTGTGAGCGCTGATTTGAAGTGAAGGCAGTCTCATATGCTAGCGTTCTCGTTCTCGTTTGTTTGGTGTTTTTGTAACTTGTCCACTTCATGGCGACCGGCTCTTTTCCCTCGAGTCTCTGACGTTGGTGGTGGTAGACTCTACCTCTCTCCTTCTCGATGCCCTCATTCGTGCTGCTGCTGCTGCTGCTGCTGCTGCTGCTGCTGCTTTGGTTCGGCGATACGATAGGTTGGGGACCTTGCGTACCAGGTGCTGTGCTCTCGAGTGTACACGGACTCGACGCTTTGTTTGGAGGAAGATCCGCTATCGTGCCTCTGCGCTGCGGTGCAGTTTGCCCTCCTCGTGAGTGTTTTTTTTATTTTTTTGGGGGGGGGTGTTTGTTTCTTCGGGGTGTTTGTCCCGTCTCCCTCCTGTTTTACGCTCTTAATTCTTTGCTGCTGATATATGTACTTGTATGTTTTGGTTGCTTGGCGCTGCTGTTTGTTTTATTCATGTCTTGGCTTTCTTTCTCTCGGTCAATTTTTTCAATCTATTTTCTTTCTTCTTTACTTCTCCGTTTGCAACGGATGGACGCGTAGGCATATCCCATCTGTCTCGACGAGAGTTCGGCAGTATAGTTCAGTGGTGATCGGCGAAAGTGTGATGGCCAAAGCCGATTTGCCGGGTTTCTGGTCCTCTCTCGAGCAGGTCCACACTGCTGCTGTTCCCTCTTGACAACAATCGGTGTATACATAGGAGGCGGAGAGGTTTCAGTTATATTGTTATATTTTGCGTGTCCCTTGAAAGGGCGGGATTGGAATCTCGGTTGGGGTGGGCGAGAGGGTAGCGTTGTTCTATTTGTGTTGGGTTATGTTTCCGTGGTGCCTTCGAGCAGGATCTGCGATGCATGCAGCGTAACACCTACGCAGACAGAGAGATAGGCAAAGCTCGGCCGGCTCGCGCCGCGTTTTGTGTTGTCAGGGACCTACCTACCTCTTGGCCGTTCACGGCTCCACTTCCCCCCCCCAGAACTGCCGGCCTCGGCACTCTTTGACCTGTCTGCTAGACCATCGCGCGATTTGCTCCCCGCTTTGACGCTTTCGCCGACAATACTCGTCGAATACGCCCTGTTCGATCACACACAGATTCCCTCGTTTCGTTGCGCTCTCTCGTGTCCTCTTCCTCCGCCAATAATCTACCCTGTTTGCCTCGTCGTTTGTGTTCAACGTATGACAATCTACCAATCTTTGCACGTAGGGCCCTGTACCAACCGACGACCCCCTCGGAGACGTACGCACGAGCGCCCTGGAGACCTGGCCGATGCTGTTCGGAGCCAGCAAGCCGGGCCTGCTTCCGTTCACGGACCGCCTCGTGCAGTGCGCGCGGGACCTCGGAGAGATAGCGCCGTGCCAGACATTCATGATACCTCGGGGGTCGGAGCAGACCACCAGCAACTCGCGCTACGGCATGCCTGGTTCCCAGCAGTCGAGGGCTTCTTCTTGGTCGGCGATGGGGAGGGCAGGGGGAGGGGGAGGCGGCGAAAGCGGAAGTGCCAAGAAAAGTCCGCATGCCGCCAAGACCCCCGAGCGCTCCCGCAGCGGCAGGCGCTCGAGCAAAGGCCAGGCCGCCGCCGCCGGCGGAGGCGGAGGCGGCGGCGGCGGTAGCGGCGGGCGGCAGAAGGCCTCGGGGGCTTCGTCTTCTTCTTCCTCCTTGTCGTCGTCGCGGCGGAAGAAGGAGGCCCGCGGCGGGGCAGGCGCGACGGGGGTAGGCGGCGGTGCTGCCGCTGTCGCTACCACCACCGTAGCCGCGTCGCCGTCGTCGTCAGGAGCGGCAGCGGCCGTGGTTGTGCTGCCCGTGCCGACTGCCGCAACAACGGCCGCAGCCGCTGCTGCGGTAGTCAAGGCGGAGGGCGGCGGGACGGCGGCGGCGGCGGCGGCAACCTCGGCGGCGAAGGGGAAGAAGGAGGAGCAGGAGGAGGAGGAATCGGTTGACATGGACATGGACGAAAGCAGCCCGGAGCCCGAGCCTGAACCAGAGGAAAGCAAACCTGATGCCGCTGCTGCGGCTGCTGCTGCTGTGCGGCCGGAGCAACAGGATCAGGTTGAGCAGCGCGAGTCACCGCGGCTTACCGGGCAGGAAGCAGCACATCAGCAGCTCCAGCAGGGCTTGCGTGACGAGCTGGCGCGGCAGCGCCGACAGAAGCAGCCGCCTGACGGTGCTGACCAGGCGGTGACCACTCCCGGTGGTAACCCCGGTGATGCCGCAGCCGCTGTCGTCACCGCTGATGGCAAAGGCGCGGTTGCTGTCGGTGGCGTCGGGATACTGCCGGCCGTAACGGGTGCTAGTGCGGCACCGTCGATGAACCCCCATCCCCATCACCGTCCTCCTGTTCATCTCCACCCGCCCCCCCCCCAGCAGCAGCAGCAGCAAGTACAGGTCAACAACCCGCCACGGCTCCCGCAGCATGCCGCCGCTTTTCAGCCCCATCTCCAGCAACCGCAACCACAACAACAGCCACAACAACCACCCGGGCCGCGAATGGGGGGTCCTAGCTTGGACGCGCCGCCACTCCACGCGGGACCGGTGGGGCATGGTCAGCACGGTCACATGCTCCCGGCGGGGACGGGCCCAGGTATCGTCGTCCACCAGCAGCAGCAACAGCCTCATCACCCGCAGGCCAGGTCTCCCCGCCTGCATCCCGGTGTGAATGCACAGCACCATGGCGCGGGAGGGCGGCTCGGGCTGCCGAACGTCGTGGTTATCCAGCAGCAGCAGCAGCGGCAACCACCGCGGCAGCAGCAGCAGCAGCAGCAGCAGCAGCAGCGGTCCTCGCCGCCGCCACCACTACACCACCAGGTTACGCTACCGCCGCCTCATCACCAGCAGCACCAGCAGTCACCACGGCCACCTCACCAGGTGCTGCTGCAGCAGCAACAGCAGCAGCAGCAGCAGCAGCAGCAGGTGGTCGGCTTTCCGGCCGGCGGTGGTGAGGTTCTGCACCACGGACACCCTTCCGCGTCGCCGTCCCCGCCCGGCCCTCGGATGGTAGAGATCTCTCGGCAGCAGCAGCAGCAGCAGCAGCAGCAGCAGCAACAACAACGACAACGCCCGCCGCCACAGCAGCACATTCCTCACGGGGGGCGAGGGCCGCCGCCACCTAACCAGCCCCCGGTCGTTCTGCTCGGACACCACCCGCACAACCACCACCATGCCGGCAGCAACAGCGTCTTCCCGCCGGACATCGTAGTCACGGGGGAGCCTGGGGTGGAGCACGCCGGCGGCGGCGGCGGCAGCAGCGGCGCAGAGAGCGGTGGCGGCCTCGTGGTCGAGCCTCCCCAGCAGCACTACAAGGGCGAGGACATGGGCTACCCCGCGGCCGAAGACAACGACGCCGTCGGGGGTGTCGTCGAGCCGTACCACGAAGCGGAGGGGCAGCAGCCGTACGGCGATCAACAGGAGGGCTACGCCAGCGGTGACGGCGGGGGGCTGACCGGGAGCGGAGCTCCCTTGGCGGTCGCACAAGCGGAGAGAGGGAATGGCCCCTACGACGAGCACCGACACCAGCAACAACCCCCGGTCGAAGTGACGCGGTACGACCATCAACAGCCAGCTCAGCTGGAGCTCCCCTCTGGGGGCGTTTCGCACGGCGAGGAAGACGGTGATTCGGTGGGGCACGGCAGGAATTACCCCGAGGAGGCGGCGGCGGAAGAGACCTTCGCGGAGCGACCGCCAGCCAGCGAGGGGATGGGGGTGGTGGATGACGACATGCTCGGGGGGTGGCAGCAGCAGCAGCAGCAGCACCAACACCAGGGAGCACCAGGGCATCAAGCGCTAGGCGATCGTGCGTGGGAAGGCGGCAGTGGCGAGGAGGCGCTGGGGGACGTCGCCGTAGGAGGGGGGAGGCGCGGCAGCGGCGGTCGGGGTGAGAGACAGCCGCCGCCCGAGTACGCGGAAGCGGAGGAACTCCTACCCCCCCCCCACCATCAGCAGCCCGTGTTTGCGCACGCCCCCGCGGGGTCAGCAGATCAGGAGTGGGATGACGGGGTAGGGGTTACTCCGGGCGACGACGCCTCGGAGGGCGTGTGGCCACGATGATATTTGGCGGCTGCTGTCTTTCCTCCCCCGTACTTCTTGGGGGG
>CACKRE030000944.1:145329-157908 GCA_902602495.3 Ectocarpus sp. CCAP 1310/34
GGGGGGGGGGGGGGGGGGGGGGGGGGGGGGGGGGGGGGGGGGGGGGAGATTGGGGGAAACATCCCTCCTCGCCCTGCCGGCCTTTAACCGAAAAAGTACAGACCTTCTTGCCAGCGAAGCCTGGGGACTGCTGATAGCCCATCTTTGATTGTACACATCCAGAACAGCTCTCGTGCCTCACGATTGGCGAAAATACTGTCCTCCTAATTTTCGGCGCCATTTCTCGCTACACAAGCAACAATGACACCACCCGGAGCGAGTGGCACTACGAATCACCAGGCGCCGAAAATTTCGACACGCGATCCGGAACACAAACCCTCCTCCTTCCTCCACGTGCCCCTCTCTCCCTCCCCCCCCCTACGACGGCGCCATTTCTCCGCCCGGGTAGTTTCTGACCTTATCCCATTACCAAAATCTGAACAACCAATTGCCCTCCGACGCGCACCCCCCCCCTAACCCATCCGACGCTCATGTTTGTGCTACGATTATGCCAACGAAAATACAAGAACGTGAAACAACCAAAAACAGAAATAGAAGATCCACAGAACCAGCAGGCAAAGACAACCAACCAAAACAAGAAAGAGTGTCGTCCAAAATTTTCTGGTGATCCGGATCATAATCAATTTCAGTTTTTTTTTTTTTGAGAACTTTCATCAACTGTATACAACTCTGGGCAGGGGAGAAAGCGACGACCACGCGGGGGGCGAGGCGGCCGCTTCGAGTTAAAGCGGTTCAAGCCCCGAAGGCGCTACATCATCGAACAAACAGCCTCGGCAAAGGGAACTATACAAAAAGCGGGAAACGAAATGAATATTCGCCGGTTGGAGGGACGGGGCGCCATCAACTTCGGGCTCGGCTCGAAGGGAAACCCCTTCTGCAGCAGCCCCCACCCGCCCACTTGGAGAGACACGCCTGCGATTCCGATGCGAGCTGCTCCGCCCCAACACTGTGTTCCTGCACCGTCAAATACCTCTGCCGAAATAACTACGTGCTCTGAATGACGCTTTCACTTCTTCGCGTTTCGACTTTCCGCACCGACACCACCTCTCTCGTCTCTCCTCTAGGGTGACCCCGATCCCCCCACCAAAAAAAAACAAGTTCTCCAACACGCACCACACACGCACCGTTGCTAAACACTCTCCCCTGAAGAGCAACATAGATAGGGAAGGAGAAGGCGCGGTGATGCTCCAGGTCTCAACCACGCCTCCTCTTTCCCGTTGCTTTGCGTCGGCTCCACCTCTCCCGAAGCGAGACCCAAGGAGCGCGTGCTACACGGTTACGCGGTGTGCTCGATTTCGTCCTTTCGTTCCATGAAATCAAACCTTCTGGACCTGGGACTTGATGTAGTCTAGCTCGAGCTCCCCCTGGTCCGTGGCCTGCAGGTGGATCCCGATTCCCATCAGAGCGGACTTGATCGCCTCCTGAAAATGTTGTCCCGTGGTGAATGTCGTTGTTTAGTAGAGGTGGGGCACAACTCAAAATGGGACATTCGGAAATAACAAGAGGCAAGAGGGTCATTCTTGCTCATAGCCGTGGATGCACATAGTCGTTCAACCAATGACCTCCCGCGCGGGGGCGGGTGATGTCTTCCAGTGTTTCGATGCAAAAACTCTCGACCATCTTCTCATTCTCTTCCCGAGGATTAGACAACCAGATCTGGGGCCGATGTGGGCTACACACAGAACGCCATCTCTCCACGAAAGACCTGCTTGGAGTCTGCTTTCGACCATTGAACTTCGTTGTTCGAGGCACTCGCCACCCACCAATGTAGACAGTTTTGAGCCAACCGGCAAGAAACGAAAAAAAAGTACACGACCGGCCTCGACCTCCACAGAGAAGAGACGTTCCACCACGACCGGCTGCCGACGCAAAGGCCATGACTGATTTCTCTAGGATCGCGGGTGATGATGTAGCAAGACGTTGAGCCGATAGCCCACAGGCACGCTAGCACACACCTTGCCCTTGCGTTCACCGTGAGCACTCGTAAGGCACACACATGGGTGTCTTGAAGCCGGCATTAGAGCACAACCTTCGGTAAAACACAGACATTACACAATACAACACCCGAGCCAAATTGACAACGAATCGAACGTCACCATTTTTCGAGCAAGGCCCTCAACACTACAAAAAAAATACATGCCGCGCCCCCCCCCAAAATGTCAACAACAGCGCAACCAAAAAATGCAGCAGGCCACAGACGGAGAGCACAAGGGACCACACACACGCACACCTTCGAGGCGGCGTACACCATCTTGTTCTTAATCTTGGCCGTGTCCGGAGACCACGAGATGAAGATCAGCTTGTTCGCCTCGCGGCCGTCCCGGGTGGTGAAGTCCAGGTCGAACACGCCGTAGCGGCACTCGTTGGGCGGCAGGCACGCCGTGAAGTCTTCGTAAGTCTTGGTCTTGTCGCCGAAGGTGTCGACGACGATCTCGGCGTCGTTCTCGATCTTGTAGATGAAGTATCGGTTGTCGTGCGGCGCGCGGTGCAGCTTGAAGGCGTTGAACATCTCCACCGCCTCATCGTTTACAGTTACACCGGTAGTCTGGTGTTCGGCGGGGGCGGGGGGCGAGGGCGGGGGGAAAGCGGGGTTAAAATCCGAACGGCCTTTCCGCATCCGAACTGTGACACAAGAGGGGGGCGGGATCAGTGACATCTGTGCAAGCGCACCGGTCGTTTTCGGGTACGGCACAACTTCGTTTAGCTCCGTGACCGGCGATTATGCTGTTGCTGGCGAATGGATGTCCTGAATAGTGAACGCAGCCGGAGAAACATTTGATCGCCATGACCGGTTTCCGGATTTGACTCTTTTCGGGTGTGAGGGAAAGCCTTCAAGCTGTCGAGAACGCACGATCGGCGATAGCAAAGAACTACCGTGAACAGAGCGGGAATACTGGTGTCGATGAATCACAGGCGTACGTTCCTCGCTCACACGATGCAAACCATGGTGTGACAAAACTGTATCAGACCGCCGTTGGACCAATTTTCACAGCTCGAATTCGAGCACTACAACGAGAGCGTCCAAGCCGAAACGACAAAATGTTCGAGTGACATGCTCTGGGGTGGCAACTCATAAACGCCACAATTCGGCACCGACACTTGTTTCTTCCTGTGGAGCAATCCATCGAGCTTTGAAAGTCGTCCGAAGAGGTCTGATATTCCCCGTCAACTCAGCATTTGCGATATTTACGCAAATCCAGCATGTATGCATGTATGCGAGAATTTACGCTATAATACATCACGCAGAAATCCGAGGTACTCGTCTCGAGTCCCGCACGAAAGCGGTGCGAGAGAGGGTAGCGTCAGAAGCAGCAACGCCATCGTTTTCGCCCTCCGCAACTGAAAAACTGTTCCCATCTTCGCTCGGCACCCCTTTCCAACACCCGTACTACTGGTCGAGCTTAACCAATGGGACATACGACAAGCACAGGGCGATCATCACTGCTCATAGAAAACACTCCTACAACCCTGTGCATGGGTCCAGGAAGCTCGGACCCGACGCGTTCGGTTCGATGTGCTTCGATGATCATGAATCACGTGCGGCAAAGGAGTACTGCACATTTTGAACATCCTCCAAGCTAGAATTACGCTGTGTGACGATGCAAGTTCAGAAAAACGATTTCTGCATTAGTGAAAGAGCGCTTGACGGTCGTCCGCAATCGAAAATCGGGTGATGAACCACCAACACCAATGATATTATCGCTGCTGTGGGTTCTCAAAATCGACTCGTTCGCAATTGCCTCCTGCTTTCTCGAGCGGTGACTACTCCGCGGCCAGGCGACGGTCGGTAGTTCCCTCAATTGCTGTGTAATACCAGCTACAGAACATGGGGTGGTCATCCCGGTCAGAACTCTGGCGATACTTTGGGGCGAGGGGTTGTCCCCTGCAGAAACGCCTCCGTATGGTTTTGGAATTTGGTTGTTGGACGCGGATGTATATGGCCGTGTACTTGTATTTTTTAGTGTGCGGTGCACTGGCTGTTCGATCAAGTTTTACGTAGTCATTGTACAGGGCGTTGACCGTGCCATTCGAATTTCGGGTTGAACCGACAGCTTCCGCCGACATGTAATCACTTCTGTACGGATGGCGTCCCAAACCGGATGTGGGCCTGGTGTGTAGATAGCATTTCGCTTACATTTTTGGTTACATACGTGGCGTATGGAGGGGAGAAGCGTCCTTGAGTTGTGCGTTCTCTGACTCGTGCCGTACATCGCTCGAATGGGCGAGGAAAGGTCATGATATGCTACCGCCGATACACGACGAGCAATGTAACTGTAGTTCTTGACGTGGTGCGGTATTCTACCTCGCAGCAGCAGTCAAGTCCACCTGAACCAGTAGCAACCACACAAGAGACCAAAGCCGACTCGAATGACCTATACCAGCAGTCGGAAACTGTCGGCGAAATCCCCTGATAAAACAAACACCACCGCAGAACGGCGAATGTACACCACAACAAGGAGGGCAGCACGACCACCACCGCCACCCTGAGCCAGATAATTGCTTCATGCGTGCGTGCCTCGGGGAAGCAATATCTACCCTGAGTGGTACTGACGAAGTTACTCGAGTTTCGACAACGTTCGGAACAAACGTCACGGCAGCTGGCGAGCGCTGCTGCTGCAGCAGTGCCAATGATGTGATGCCAGGAGGAGTGCGCCAAAGAGAACAGGGATAAGAGATGTTTCTGTACCCTCAAAAATCCGCACTCTCTTTTCTCACGTTTACAGGTAAAAGAACAGAGGCTGAGGAGGACACTCGGCCCGAGGGCCGACATGGCGGCAGCCCCATTACGTGGACAGCGGCAAGCAACCCCGTGCAGAGTTGATGGATGGGTAAGAGCACTTCTCGCATCCCCTGTTCCCCAAACTGCTCGACCTCTGAATCGCCGCTACACAGCAGTGTGGAATCACATTTTACTGCGCCACGCCACCTCCTCTCTCTAGTGCACACCCCAGAAAACGCAGCTGTCGGGGGACAACATCTAGACCGCCGACAATACGAGAGCTACAGGAGGGGTTGGGTGAGGGGGAAGAGAGCATGCTGAGCGTTGTTCCCGCGGCCACAGCCCAGTGGATCATAATAAAAGAGACCCTTTTATTTGGGCAGCACTGGTTCAGGTTTACGCCCGCCCGCCCGCACGAGAATTTTGGGACCACGTTGTCGCCAGACAACTTTACTTGCCGCGGTGAAATCAGCCTACATTATAAAAATGAGGGACGAAGGTGCTGTCCGTTCGACGCACCGAGGCGGAAAAGCTCACAGCCTACGGCAGCTTGTTCCAACTGTTGGTGCCGAGCTGAAGGGTGTCGCGGGCTGTTCAAATCGTTTTTGTTCTCTCCCCGACTCCGCTCTGCTGCTTGATCGAGAATAAAGCTGCACTCGCAGACTACGTCACATCAGCAGCCAGAAACCAAAAACACTACCGGACTTTGGGGTGCACATCAAAGCTGTACACAAACTTACACGCGCGTACACCATTGCTCACCATTGTGCTGGGTTGTGTGTAGAATGAAAGAAGATGGAGACGCGGGGGCAAGCAGGTAAGGAGCGGGGTAGAGAGGCAGAGGGTTTGATGGGAAAAGACTGCCGCAACTGCCGTCCCACGGAGACCTCCGAACAGGAAGTTAACATAGATCCTTGCTTGATCAGTGCGGGGTCCCCCAAAACGCCACTTTATTTCCTCAACGCCTTCCCGCCTCTGCGAGGATCATCATCAACACAACTTTGCCCAACACTTTTCCCGCGTTCTCCTTGCTTGAGAGCTGGCGGTCCGTGAGCTGATTCCCAGTCAGCAGTGCACACGGGTAAAGTGATCCGCTCTGCATTGCTACATTCATGAGCATGGCTCGTTGCAGTAGCAGTGCTCGTCGACGGCCCAAAGTGAGTTGGTTTTAAAAATTGAAATCCATGCAGAAAAATCCACTCCATGCTCCCGAGTGAACCACCCAAGGCTAACAGACGGCGAGAGCAAATCCGAGTCGCTCATGCTGCACGAGAGACAAGCGGTGTGCGCGTTTACATGTTACGATGCTCGTGCAACTACTGCTGTATATAGACACGTCGTACCGAGATGTGCTTTTCACTACAGCAGTAATCCCTGCGCCCCTCGCTGTTTATCATGCTCCGCCTCTGGTTAGATTGAACGTTTGAAATGCTCCTGGGCCTGTATCCACCTACAAACATGTGCACGTGTGTGTCTCCACGTAGACGTTCGATGGACACAGAGGAGGGTGTACAGAGCGAGGCATCGATGATTTTAGCAGGGGGGTGCCTGGGAGTATTTCGTGCTCGAAACAGCAGTATAGCGCTAACTCATGGAAGCGGGCTCACTCCGCTCAACTGCTGTATGGTAAGTACACCGCGGAGTACCGTACCTATTGAGACACGCCCGACATGCCGCTCTCCTTGAGAATCATCAGGACGAGCAACAACACGCCGCGCCAGAGGGCCAGGGTCCACTGCTGTCACCGGTCCTTCGTCGACCGAATGGCAACATGGATGATGGTGGTGTGATCCAACTCACTACTCTGTTTTCCCACCTCATGAAGCTCGGCCGGGATGAGGTACTACTGTACTGCTGTACTGCTGTACATGTACAAATGTTGACTGCTGTGGGGTGGGTTGTTAGGGTACACTTGAGGGAAAAGGTCAGAAGAGTAACGCTATGCCCCCGTGATCGCAGTCCTCCTAGAAATACTTGCATACATACATAGGTCGATTGCTCCACAACCGAGAGGGCGCCAATAATGTCCTTTTAACCTTGTCGACAGAGGTATTCCTAGATCCATCGTCCGGTTTCCAGGCGCCCTTGGCTGCTGTGGAGGAATCGAGCTGATAAATT
Source organism: Ectocarpus sp. CCAP 1310/34 (assembly GCA_902602495.3). Classification (NCBI taxonomy): domain Eukaryota; class Phaeophyceae; order Ectocarpales; family Ectocarpaceae; genus Ectocarpus; species Ectocarpus sp. CCAP 1310/34. The sequence continues at coordinate 152,168 of CACKRE030000944.1, forward strand.
CGGTCTATGGGGGGATGCTATCACTCGCACAACTTGCGGTAACCGCTGGGTATCCATCATCTCTTCTTTTTTGGCCTCTGAGACTCGCGGCTTGTTGCTTCTCTGGGGGCAAAACCAAGGGCCACCTTCACCGTAGTCTATCCAGGCTTCTTGGCCTGATCAGAGACTTGTTCCTCTTGTAACAGCTATTGTAGGCCCAAATCAACGCTCATAAATAGCTGCCAGATTTCTTGTGTCGTAGCGCTCACTTTTTCACCGACGCTGTTGTGTCATTATTGTATGGTATGTCAAGCCTCGTTTCACGTTGCGTCGACCAGGACGTTCCGGGTTCATGGGGAGCGGCGGCCTGTGGAGGCATTCCTGGCTCACTCGTCGAGTTGATATCGTGGGGCGGTGGATGTCTCCATGTCCTATTATAGCTGTTGACGAATGACTCCGCCGCCTACGTAAAAAGTCTCTACAGACCCTCTGACCATCAGCCCTCCGCGTGTAACCGTCAAACCACCAGGCGGGAGCGGTGGCGGAGGCGGCAACGTTCGCAGCGAAGGCAGGTGGCAAGAGCAACATATCGTTGCCGCTGCTCCTCACGCCCCCCCCTACAGAAAAGGCCGTCCTGTTCGCGCTAGACTCAGGTAGAGTCCGCGGGTGGATGAAGTCCGCGCTAGAGAACCGTCACATTGACGCCCAGGTTGTGACCTCCGCCACCACCCTTGCCCTGAGGTGGTTACAACGCCGGCATCTGTACCCGTCGCTAGCGTCGTCGCCCGGCGCCATGAACTTTTCAACCGTTAGCAACAGCGCCCATAGTCAACGACGGCGGCAGCCTATCCCTTCGCAGCAGCAGCAGCGGCGGCGGCGACGACGACGAAGCGTCGGCGGTAGCGCAGGGTTGCCGCCGCTGGAGCTCCTGTCGATGACATGCCTCCACCTTGCCTCCAAGTACCACACCCAAGACTCGGTGCTGGAGGACTTCGGGTCCTGTGTTCATAGGCCTGAGGTCCATGCGCTTGGTAAGAGCACGCGTTTTGCTGATGAGCGGTACCTAAGCGGTAGCATACCGGGGGGTGTTTGGAATCTGACTCAACGGACGCACACAATCGCCTGGTTGTACACATAGGCTAGAAACAAACGTTAGTTTCGGTGGCTTCAATATCGCTTGCGGGTTCGCTACTGTACCATCACCATGTTGTGCGTCAATCATCAGTGGTAGGTGACTCCCAAGGAATAGCCTAACCATTTGGCTTGGTGTGTGGATAAAAGTGGAACATTCTTTGACACCGTCTCTTGAACCTCGTTACTCCATGAGTCGGAATTCTAGTTGTTAACGCTTATGACACGATGCTGTCTCGTTGATAATTTGAAGGGTGAGGGGTTCGTTTGGGGTGTCCCCCCTCCTAGGCAAAGAGGAACAATGCGTTTCAAAAGAGGCAGCGATTACAGCTCTGCCGGTGCCATGCCATCAAGAAAACGTTGGAGGATGAATCATGTACGTCGCGATGCCCTCTTGCTTTCTCATGACCGGGCAGTATGTACCCTATACTGACCGGGCGGGTTGGCGGGAAACGCGTTTCCGAGGCCCAGATGATGTCCGAGACAATGCCCCCGTGAAACGCAGTAGAAGGCAGCACTGCCGTGTGTTGCCTTGGAGTTGGTGTTGAATGGTGCGTCCGCTGCGGCAGCGTGTGCGAGGCCACGTTCACACCTCACGGCGAGTCGACCCTCCTCCCCTCCGAAAGAAAGCCATGCGCGCTCGATCGAAAGCAGGATATCCGCCATCTTTGCCTCACTACTCGTGGGCCTGTGGAGATGGTAGAACACTGAAAAATGTCTGGCCCACGGTGCTATAGTATTGGGTAGTTTCGGGCAAAATGATTGACAACTCTACAAAATGCGAGGGCAACTGTGGGTTCCCTATTTTATTGCCACCTCTACACCCCATGCGTGGAAAGTTAGTCAAGGTACCTCGACAGACAGGAAATTCTCGTGACGAATCAATTGGAACTACTTTCGACTCCTCTCCCTTCGTTACCACGTGGCGCTGCTGCTGCTGCTGCTGAACAGGGTTCGACATCTCGTTGTCAATGGGGGCTGTACTCAACGCCTCCTTCCGCGCCAACGCCTTCAGCCTGCAAACCTTGCTCTGCGCGCTATCGGGCGAGTCCCCCGTGGTGAAGGCGTGCTCAGAGTGGGTCTCCCTATGCCTGGTGCTCCTGCTGCACCCCTACGACGAGGACAGCGAGCACGAGACAGGGGCATCACCGCCGCACGGACGGAGAGTGTTTTCGCCTGCTCTGTCGGCCTCCACCGCCCCTCTTACCCCTGCTCCCGGTGGTCCTACCGAGACTCCGGGGTCACAAGCGCCGTCATCATCGGCTTCGGCAACCGCGACGCCTGTTACGCCTGCCGGAGCTTCGACAACAACCGCCGCCAGCCAGCCCCGGTCTAGTAGTACGACCACCGGCAGCACCGCCGCCGCTGTCGCGTGGTCTTTGCGGAACCCGGACGACGGGGAAAGTGTCGCGCCGCCGGCACCTCATCAGCAGCAGCAAGGCAAGGCCGGCGACGTCCGCGGTCGGTTCTCGCGAGCCACCGTCCTCGCGCTGGCGTCTCTGGTGCTGGCTCGGCGCCTTGCCCGCGCGGGGGGACCGTGCCTCCCTCCCCGAGTGCAGGCGACGATGGGCCTGGGAGATGGCGACGCTCTGCTGCTCGTGTCGGAGGGGCTCCGGTTGGCGCGACGGGCGTTCGAGACAGAGCTGTGTGACGACTCGCAACTACAGCAACACTCCGCAACTGCTGCTGCTGCCGAGGGAGGGCTCCGCAGAAAGGACTTCCTCGGGGGGGAGGTCCTCCTGGAGAAAAAAGTCGAGGGCCCGGCGGCGAGCCACCCGTCTGGAACCACCATCGCGAGGTCTCTCCTCGAGTGGCTCACGGACAGCGAGGACGGCCGCGATGCCCCCGAGTTCGCCCAGGGGATTCCCCTGTCGGCCGCGACCGTATCTTCCTCTTGTTCCCCTCGAGAGAAGAGTCCTTCCCCGAGCGGCTGCAGCGTGGATCATGATCGTGCTCCTAGCCCGGGAGGCGTTACCGCCAGCGACGGCGCAACCAGGCGCGGCAAACGGGCGCTCAGCTCGGCCTACCACGACCCTCGCGGAGGTAGTGGCGTCTCTGGGGAGGAAGGTGGTCCAGACGCGCGGAAATGGCAGCGTTTGGGGAGCCCGCCCGGGGGGCCCAACGGCCGGGACAGCGGCAGCGCTTCGCCCCGCTCGCGAGCCGCCGACGGGGATTGCGCCGCCCCGGCGGAAAAGCGGGCCGGGTCTTCTACCGAGGAGTACGCGTCTGCCGCGGACGCGTTCCCTTCTCTGCCCCCATCCACGGAAACCTCGCCGCCGCCCCGTACACCGAGCCAGGACGCCATGTACAGCGACGGCGCGACGCCCCGATCGCCACCATCGTTTTCGGCTGGTGGGGCGAGCTCCATTAGCGGGGACACCACTCTTTCCGGCGGCCGGCGACCGCGAGGCTGGGGGAGGGTGTTATTCTCCGCACAATCCTCCGACAAGATGTCCGAAGCGACCCAATCTCCACCGCGGACGAGAGGACCGCCGGCGGCACTGTCGGCTAGCAGCCCGGAGGAAAGGAACGCGCGGTGGGAAGTTCTAGCAGACCGGATCCTGGAGGCCTTGGACGAACGCCACGGTGGCGTAGTCGGCGGTATCTCGGCCGGCGCCGATGGTTGTTGCGGTGGGCTGTCTACACCGGAAGGTGAGGGCAATGATAGCAGCAGCAGCGGCTTCGCTGCCGGAGTGGCCCCGATCCTTCCCGATCGCTGTCCTCTCCCCCGGGCGCTCGCCGGTGACACCGTCAAGTCTTCCCCACCAGGGTACCCCCCTTTTTCACCCATCACGCCCCCGGCCCCCCCCCCGGTCTTTCACGACTTGGGCGACCACGGTGCCCCCGACGAGCAAGGAGAAGAGGCGTTGACGTCTTCCCGCGTGAGCTCCGCTGTAGCTTGTGGTGGTGCCGGTGGTGGTGGGAGTGGTGGGTCGGCAGAGAGAACTGGAGGGGTTGGGGCGGCGTCGCTCGCAACAGCTGCAGCCGCAGCAGGAAGAGGAGTGAGGGCGCAGGGGCTAGGAGTCGTCGCCGCGGGGTGTACAACACTCATGTCAGCCGTGGCGTTGGCGTGTCGAGCAGCATCGTCCTCTACGGTGGCTGACGCTGACGCTGACGCTCGGGAGGACTGGTGGTGGTAGTCTTGGATGCGGCGACGTTTGTAGTTGACGGCCAGTGCTCGCCGAATGTCGATTGCACCCGGAGGGTTGAAAGCTCACGACTACGGGTGGGTGCCCGGTTCTACGAACGTTTCGGTGGTCGGTTTGGATGCTGAGAAAACACCAAGACGTATCGCATTTTTCTTTTGTGCAAAACCCCTTAGCCACGCGTTGTCTGTTGTGCATTATCGAGAGTTTGCACGACGAAAGACGCTGTGAGCTGGGGAAACGATTCGCAGCGACAAGTGTGACCGGCCACCGAGTTGCAAGTGCCAATGCGAGAGCGCACGTCGCCGCCAAACGTCTTGACCCGCAGCGGAACATGTGTGCGTGTGCATTTTTTGCGACACGCTGCACCGCCATACCTACGACCGTTGGAGGAGGAGCGGTGGGCTGTGACTCGATCGGCTCTTCTCTTGTCGATTAAGGGTGACTCGATGACGGTGGCTAGGCTACTTTTCGTGCTGAAAAGCGAGACGGCCTGGGAAAGTTTGTCGCCGAAGGGGGGGAGGAGTTGGGAAGAGTTGCACAGAGAAGAGATTGAAGGCAGGTTCGAGGGAACCTTGACCCCGCAATGCGAGAAAAACGCACGCGCCGGCAAGAGCGCGGGTGGACCAGTAGAAGAGCAGTAGTCCCGGTAGGAAGAGCAACACCATTCGTGATACGTCCAGAACCAAGGGGCCACGAAGGGTTCGGGTGAGACTCAGGCATGGCATAGTCTAGGGGACTTGGAGGGTTAGAATTTTGTGAGTAGGGCTAGGGTAAGGATAGCGCGGATGACCTTTTGCAGCACGATAGTGTAGTCTAGAAAAATCAGCGGTACAGCACCCGAAACATGTTCTTTTCACGCACTATACCACCCGTGTAAATATGGGCGATAAGTCTCCTCTTGCTACTGCTGCTGTACGATGGTTTTGTGGATGAACGCGAAAAATGTATGATGTACTGTAGCGAGAAACAGATAGGTGGCTGAGGTCTTGTGCGTGATGAAGGCGTTTTTGCGGAGGAGAGGCAAACCGCCACCTCTGCTTTTGAGGGGCGCTGTCGGACGTTTTTTATGTGCATCTGCTTGGCGGCGTTGGGTCCTCACATGATCTTTTTGGTACGGTTGCCGTGAGATGGGCTGTCGCCTGTTTTTGTTGTTGCTTCTATTGCATTTTCAGGTGGTTTCATCTGTGTTGTTGCGGGCGCTATTTTGATTTTGGGTGCTTCGACTGTTTTCGGTGCGAAATGCGCTCCATTGCGGGGGAAGAGTTGCCTGGAGAAACTCATTCCTACGCATGGCGTATGTGTGTCATGCTTCGCGGCGTCTAGTAACAGCAAAATTCATCCAGTACCACTGAGTGTGATATGCGGACGAAGATGTGCCGGGGGACGTGGCATGTACGTGTGTTGGTTTCGCAATGGACACGAGGAGGGGCGTAGGCAAGGGTCCTGGTGGTGGACTGGGGAGGGGGGGGGGGGGGGGGGGGG